>JAIFOV010000510.1:0-208055 GCA_020654155.1 Novius pumilus | reverse complement strand
CGTCGTTATTTCGATATGTTTAAATCGCAATGAGTTCGTTTTAATCGTCAAATTGAACACCTTCGTGTACGCGCTTTCGTAGCCGTGGTGGTCGAGTGGTCGGTTTCGTACTGTTTTCATCGGCGTAATATTTTTTAATTATCTCCGATGGAAAAAAATAAATGCTACGTTATTATTATTATTATTATTATTATTATAGCAATCTGTATGTATTCAATATTTTAACGAACAATCCTCGGGTACAAAGAAGTTTATCGTTATGAAAGGAAAGAATAAATGTGAATTCTTCATTCATATGATTGGAAAGCCCGATAAAGTATTTCGTTAAGAATGTTTAAAAAATATCTTCTATTTACATACGAGCAATGAGCGTTCTTGACCTTAATGTGTATTGTAGGTTCCTTGCTTGCTATATTTTAAATTGCAAGTGCACCTCATTTAGTTGTATAACGAGTAGTCGATTATCTGCTCCGTCTATGTCTGTCTATGGTAACGTCACATAACCTGATTAATTTTTCTTCTTCTCTAAGTTTCTTTTGATCATAAATGCAAAATGGAATGTACCGATTTTGAGTGGTTGATATTTCAATTAAACTTTTAATTGCGATCACAGGATAACAGCGATATGAATGAGAACAGACATCTCTATACAACTTATGACCGTATATCATCGCTGTGGTTTTAGCACAGCCACAATGACAAAAAAATAACAATTCAAAAAAATTAATTTGCAGATCTTATATTATAGGAAGAAAAATATGTAGGGAAAAAATACGTTTCTTCTTAAAGGAGAGGTATTATTGATGAATAAAAAACAATCTTTGATAAATATCGTTCATAATATAAAATAAATGAAAAAAAATTATTTCATATACTTTCCGAAGTAAATATGTCATTGATAAAAAAAATGGAAATTTCGATACGCATTTGGAATGAAAACAGCTGTGTTGTAATTGTGATAATAATGGACTGTATATTAAAACCCTTTTTCTCCTCTGTACCGGTATATTTGACAATTTGCGACTACACATTACAGAGTGCCTTTTTTTACTGCTGGGTACGGGCAGAGTCCTGTGCGCCCCCTACTCCCTCGATGGACCGGCCTCCAGGTCCGTAACAGAATAAAAATGTCGCAACAAGCTGAATCATCCACTACACTTTACAACCGTATGTCATCGCTGTGGTTCTAGCACAGCCAAGATGACAAAAAAAATCTTACTGAAAAATAAGTTTAGAACTATGTATTCGGTTTTCTTTATAAAAAATGAACTAATATTGTAGGAAACAAGAGAAAAATACTTTTCTCTTTAATGGAGTGGTATTTAATCCCCAAAAAATATTGTTCGTTGCGTAAAAAATAAATGGAACAGAAATTGCTTTCAATATAAAAACTTGAAAACAAATTGAAATTTCGAAACGCGTTTTCAATGAAAAGGTCAGATATCATCCGCACCATACTTTACAATCGTATATCATCGGTTTGAGCACAGCCAAGATGACAAACAAAAAACGATTCCAAAAATGAATCAACTATAAAAATAAACTGAAATTATAAAAAAAAATTTCGTTTTAATGGAATAGAATAAAATAATAAAGCTATTTGAATGAAAGAGCGGATATCATCCACACCACACTTTCCAACCGTATATCCCCGCTTTGGTTCGAGCAAAGCCAAAATGACCGAAAAGAAAACGAAAAATAAATTCACAGATTTTCGATTGCTACTACAACAATCAACCGATATTATAAAAACAAATTTCTTTATAATGGAGTAGAATAAAAGAATACAGCATAAAAAATAAACGAAGAAAATTTTCACATCCTTCAATATGAATATTTCAAAAGAAATTATGCAAATCATCAAACTTCACACTTCAAAATCTTATATTATCGCTATGCTCCGATCGTAAACACTTTCTTCCACCGCGACATTCACATCGAAAATCGACCGCATTACCACCATATATTCGCTCAATTTTCATTACT
Organism: Novius pumilus; assembly: GCA_020654155.1. NCBI lineage: Eukaryota > Metazoa > Arthropoda > Insecta > Coleoptera > Coccinellidae > Novius > Novius pumilus. The sequence continues at coordinate 206,069 of JAIFOV010000510.1, read as the reverse complement.
ATTTTCGTAATATTAAAGAAAAATTCAATACGCCTATAGTGACCTAAGAGGTCGGACGGAAATAAAAGAGGGGGTTGAAGGTCCCGATTTTGGGGACCCGAAGGCACCCCCCATCTGGCCGAAGGCCGGTCAGATCGCGAGCGAATCGAGCGATCTGGTTACTTTAATTCATCATGTAAGTGTACCTATACAAAAAAAAAACGGCCAAGAAACGTCATTATATTCTTATGAAATTCCCATGGCTAGATTTGACATCATTGTTCCGTACAGCAGAAAACCTTTTCAAGTTGATTTTCGAACATCGAAATTTTTGGGATGTTAGTCCAAATGCTGGGCCATTATGTAGGCACTACATTAATTTCACATAGAAGGCTCATACTAATTCACACAGAAGTCGAATAAAAACACAATGGTGTGTTTGAATTCATTCACACCACTTATTTTGTTGCTTTGTGTAAATGAAGCAGAACTTCCTGAATGAAATAGGCAGATCTTTCATAGTTTTCCAAACTTCAGAAAAAGAAGTAAGCTCAAGAAAGGAGGTTGAATTATACAAGAATAGAAAAAAACATAACTTCATTTTATAAGTCGACAAATGAATAGAAAATTCCTCTTTGACCACGCTCCTGTTTATTCCTTAGAAAAGTAGGGCGTCAAAATATTTCCCACCATTTTCTTATAATGACCGTGATATCAACAAAAACTGAAATCTCAGGAAATCGAGAATTTAGTTTAACTCCGAAGCAGAGAACGATAACTGAAATCGGTCTTCAACAATGGCAGTTTCACGAAAATCGAGCAAGAGGGATCACAAATCATTTTCCTCTATGCTTGTAATTTCACATACCTCAACACATCATTCATTTAAGACGTATTTTTTGTCTGCAATACGAGTAAGAACACATATTGTCTCTGATACGCTTCTGTTTCGTGAAATAAAACGTTAATTTTGCACAATGACGGAGTGTTTCAAAGTAAACAGGATTTTTAACTAACCTCAATAAATGTTGTACCACTTTTATTAAAATAACAATCAATATTTAACCTTAACCGCCTTACGGAGTTCCTCTTCGTAATTTTTTGTTATCTTTTTCAACAGTAACCGATAAACAGAAAATTGATGATGTGATGGCTATAGATGAGTAGGCTAGGAAAGAGCGTCATCTAGATTGGACCCACATCATTATAATAACTGTTGATAATGAAGGAAGTAGTTTATGTAGTTCGAAGAAGCACTTTCTTTGTGGAAGATTTCCAAGTGAAGCAGCACAACACAAATTCACTTTCGGATGGAATCTGAAACGGTCTGATCAATTCCCTATATTTTTTAGATCGGCATGTCAAACTAATTTTGTATAGCAACTTCTAAACAATACCGCCCCAGTGTGCCGCTCCTTGTGTGCCGCCGCCCCACCCGGGAGTGCCGCGCCCCACCATCCCCGAAAGTGCCCCCCAGTGTGCCGCACCCCCAACCACCCGAGAGTGCCGCACCCCCCCCCGGGAGTGCCGCCGAGCGTGGGTGGGGGCCTCCACCCCCCGAGAGTGCCGCACCCACCCCCCGACTGTGCCGCACACTCGCGCACCCCCGGCGTGCGGCACCTCCCCCCCCCCCCCGATACTCGAACTCGTCAGGCACAGCCGCCATTTGGTTGTGTGTCCTATAACCTATTCGTGTCCCCCATCATTCTGAAGTCACACCAACGCTAGGGAAGCGAACCACCGCAAGGATTTGACCATGCTACCAGGGCCGGATCTACAATTTATAGCAGGGGAGCAAGGTACTTATGTGCCCCCCTTAGAGAAAAAAGTCGGGTTGATTCAGGGCGGGTAATTATTCAGGGTGCTTCAAATACACTTGAGTCTGAGAAAAGCAGCTCCTAACGAAGGGGCGCCTCAACCCCATGATTTTGAATAGGGAATAGGTGTCGAGAAGAAGAAGATCTTGTAATTCTCTTTTTAATAGTGTATATTTTGATTTCCTGAAATTAAAATTGTTTGAATAAAACGAATTTTCTTCATGATTTCATTTTGAAATCGAGCAAAAAAATTCAAAGCCATTCAAATCAAATGTTCGAATTATCCTCCATTCACTTCCATACAATGAAACAAACGCGATCCAAACATTCTGCGTCCTTTTAATGGAAAAACTTGTGAACCATATGATATTCCTATTGTTGACGTTCATCTGAATTTATAAAGGAAAACTTCAGTATCTTTTTCTTGCCAGGTGATTATTAAATTTGATCTTCAGCAATACTGCTTATGTGAGTGAGAATGTTTTGTTCAATTAAAAACTAGTACAACTAATTGACTTGCATTACTCGAATGAGAAAAATGGAAGAAATACTGCAAGAATTTTCAACGAAAATGATCCGGGACATTCTGTTGCTTATGGAAAAGTTTCGAAAAACTTCAGTTCAGAGTAAAAAGCAGAAAGGGTAGTTAACAATAAAGCTACTGCAATTGCTGTTCTGGGACAAGTAGCTTTAATGCCAATGACTCAGTCCCTGAGAAAAATATGTGCAGCTTCTGGAGTGAGCCGATCATCAGTTTCAAGGATTCTCCACAAATTCAAGTTTCATCTTTACAAAATGCATTTTGTGCAGGAATTGCACGAAGATGATCCGGATAGGCGTGTTCAATTCAACAAATGAGAGATCGTCTGAATCTCAACCCACATCTCCTTAGCATCATTCCTTTTTCGGATGAGTGTACATTCTCGTTCAATGGTCATGTGAACCGTCACAACTTTCGGTGCTGAAGTGATGTTAATCCCTATTTGATGAGGGAAGAACATTCTCAACGTCCAGAAAAACTCAATGTTTGGGCTGGGATTCTTGGAGATCATATTATCGGTCCATTTTTTCTTCCGCAAATCTTGAATGCTAAAGTTTATCTGGAATTGCTTCAAAACTGAATCTACCCAAAAATTTTGGAAATAATCCAAAATGATGAGAATCTCATTGAAGAAGAAGTATTCTTTCAAAAAGATGCAACACCTGCTCATTATTCAGCACCACTTCGATTCTTCTTGAACGAACATATTTTTGAGCGTTGGATTGGCCACAAAGGTCCAATAGAAAGGCCTGCATGGTCGCCGGATTTGACACTTCTTGATTTTTTCCTATGGGGATACTTGAAATCTGAAGTGTTTCTGTGCCAAATAACTTAGACGACTTGCAGCAGAGAAATATCGAAAAGTATAATCAGTTGGCACCAGAAGTCTTTCGAGATGTTCGCAGAATGTTTGAATCGCGTTTGTTTTATTGTATGGAACTGAAGGGAGAACAATTCGAACATTTGATTTGAATGGCTTTGAATTTCATTGATCGATTTCGAAATAATAACATCATAAAGAAAATTCGTTTTATTCCAACATATTCCATTTGGGAAATCAAAATTCATATTATTATTGAGAAGAGAATTCTGATATCTTCAAAATGATCTGTCTCTCGGTCCCTATTCCCTATTCAAACTCATGGGGTTAGAGCTCTCTCCCGTAAGGGGTTGCTTTTCTCAGACTCAAGGTATCTCAAAATGTGTTTCGCTCCAAACATTATTGAACGTATTTGATTGAATTCCTGTGATAGTGATAGAATGAGAAATATCATGGGTGGCTCCTTTTCATTGCAGCACACTATACATATCTAATATTTGATTTATGGCAGATAATAATTTCTTGATAAAGCCATAATTATGATAGTGAACATAATAAGTGATAATATTCTTCTTTCGCAAAATCATTTTGGGATTCGTATTAAAACATTGTCCTAGAATATAGGAAACATTGTTCTTGTAAACCATACCATACATTCGCATTTGATCAAAACATGGAAGAAAAATCTAAAGGAATATTATTCAACCGAATAAGTTGCCAATCATCATTAAAGAAGTGAAGAAAGGATCGATAATAAAATTTATTTTGATGTCAGACTGAGACGTTGTTTACTTAAACAACTGGCTCATTGCCGCCCCACATATCTTAGCGCCCGGGGCAACTGCCCCCGCATACCCCAGATCTTCTACATGCTACCGACCAATTTGACGATTTAGGCCTGCAGCAAACCCTTTGAAAGTGTTCTGGAAATCGAACAAGCTGCAACTATGGGGTAACCGATTGAAACCTTTTTTTTTTGATAATATATAACTCGGTGGGTGTTCGGTTCATTTTAAGTTGAATTTACCAATATAGAAAATAGAGAAAATCAACAAATAAGCGTTTTATAAAATCTTTAAATTTTTAGCATATTTTGTGTTTCACTGACGATATTTCTGCAAGATATTAATATAATTGTTTCAAATTTGGACACAATTAAATATGAATCATTATTCAACTAATAAACTAACCCCGATTATTTGAAAATCATTAATAAAAAAAATGGAAGAATTATGGAAAAAAAAAGTGTAAATCGACTAAGTAACGAGCGGCCTAAATAAACCAACTTTCCTTGCTGTTTTTACTTTGATGTTGTACATGAAATATTTGTCTAAACATTTCTTTGTGCAAAGAACGCTATTTAATAATAACTTTGTAACGATCGTTTGCGGGGGCGCTACTATTTTCGCACCCAAATACCCTCGGGCGCCAGATTTGTACAAGAGGTTTTCTCCCCGACGGGCTGGCCTGCTAAACTCCCGTTTTGCCGCGATACTACGCACCAATAAATATCGAAGTACCCGGATACGCTCAGTGGAGAAGGGTTCGGTTCGATCTAAGTTATTAGCGATCGTAGAGAGCGATTCAAGCCAAAAATGGCTTTAATCCGATTCGCCTCACGGAACGATTCTCGCGTATGAAGATGAAGGATGTCACAGGCCCAATTCACACTTATATTCAGTTCCCGCAATTACAAGAAGTCGGGGCCTTCGGCGCCTCCTGCGCCTGTGCGCCCGATCCCTCTATGCGCCCCGATCACTCTAGGGGCCCGATCACTATATGCGCCCCGCTCTACATACGATCACCTCTTGGGTCACCGTAGGCATATCAAATTTTTCTTTAATATCACGAAAATCGTTAGGAAAATTGAGAGAACATACGGTTGTAATGCGGTTGATTTTCGATGTGAATGTCACGGTGTGAAAGAAAGTGATTTTTGTGCTACGGTCAGAGCGTAACGATAATATAAGATGTTGAAGTGTGCTGATGATGATTTGCATTTTTTTTTCAACCAAGTATTTATATTTCAAAATGTATAGTAATTTTTTTTCGTTTATTTTTCATTCTATATTTTTTTATTCTATTTCATTAAAAAGTAATTTTTTTCTTATAATTTCAGTTCATTTTCATAGTTGATTAATATATTTTTGAAATCTTTTTTAACCGACTTCAAAAAGGAGGCGGTTCTCAATTCGACCTGTATTTTTTTTTATGTTTGTTACCTCATAACTTTCGACTGGGTGAACCGATTTCGATGATTTTTCTTTCATTGGAAAGCTGATGCTTGCTGTGTGGTCCCGTTCAAATTTCTGATAACACCATCTATGAAAAAACCATAAAACCCTTCATTTTTGTTAAATTTATGCGCGACAAACAGACGAATAATTCTGTATCAAATCAACCGATTTCAATTATTGTTTCTTTATTGAAAAGGTTGTACTTTTGGGCCCCGATCACTATATACGCCCCGATAATTTGATGCGCCTAGATATATCTATTTTGCCCCGTTTACTATATGGACGCTGTTCGTTTCGACAGTCATAAGTCAGGGATCCGCCTCTGTCGCTTTGTACTATATTTTGCTATGTTTTTGAACTCAGAAATTTTGAGCGGGTAACTAGGTGCGCGGCCATCTGGATACATTCTTATTAGCTTTCTCATATTAGCTTTTATATTGTGGTACAATATGTTAGATACTGAGGTTGCGAATAGTGAATCTGGAGTTCAGATTTGTTGTTTCGTCGGAACACTCGCTCATTTAGGGGGTAGCCGTAGTTAGTTTAAAAATGAGGGAAAGTTTTATAAAACACAAATTTTACTGAAAAAAGTCGTCGATATAAAAAAGGGTTTATTCATTTTGTAAAACGACTCCCTTCCATTTGTTTTCAGATGAAGTATAATCTCGGTAGAAAACTGGGATATTAGAATAAAATAGCATTGATAGCTTAGAACGCATTTACTTGTTCAACAAATAATTCGCTTTCCACGTTCAAACTGTAAAATTAACGAAACTTGTATTAATTATGACTTCGAGTGTCGCAGTTAAGTTTTCTTAGTCTCCATATTTCTGTTAATGATCTATCGTCGTGCTATGCCATTTAAAGTTTTGACACGACTTAGTGCGACATATATTTGCCCTTTTGCAAAGTTTTTTTTACCAAGGTCGAGGCGTTGTCTCATATGAGCAGCACGTTTAGTAGGTCTACCCATATTGACGCAACTTTGTTATCGTACTTCAAATTCACTAAAAATCAGAAAATAAAAAACTTTTTACAAAAAAAAAACCGACTTCATATAGAAAAATTTTGAAAATATTGATGTGCACTAAAAATTCAAAAATAATGATCAAATAATAATAATGATCAAAATATTCTTTAAAGTTTTCCTTGTATTAAATGACATGAAAAATTTTGTAATACTTTAAATTCAATCAAATTATTAGTATAACATAATGTAGTTACAATTATTGTTATTTTTGGAGTCGGTGTCAGCAAAGAAAACACCACAATATACGTATCAATAATAATCAAACAAAACAAACCAACTTCAATACGACACTATTTTGATGCATCATGTAGACTGACACCGACTCCAAAAATAACAATAATTGTAACTACATTATGTTATACTAATAATTTGATTGAATTTAAAGTATTACAAAATTTTTCATGTCATTTAATACAAGGAAAACTTTAAAGAATATTTTGATCATTATTATTATTTGATCATTATTTTTGAATTTTTAGTGCACATCAATATTTTCAAAATTTTTCTATATGAAGTCGGTTTTTTTTTTGTAAAAAGTTTTTTTTTGTCATTTTGGCTGTGCTCAAACCACAGCGATGATATACGGTTGTAAGTTGTATAGATAAGTGTCTGTTCTCATTCAAATCGCTGTTATCTTGTGATCGAAATTGAAAGTTGAAATAGCAACCACTCAAAATCGATACATTTCATTTTGCATTTATGATTAAAAGAAATTTACAGAAGAAGAAAAATTAATGAGGTAATGTTACGTTACCATAGACGGACATAGACGGAGCAGATAATCGACTACTTGTTATACGACTAAATGAGGTGCACTTGAAATTTAAAAAATAGCAAGCAGGGCACCAACAATACATATTAAGGTCAAGAACGCTCATTGCTCGTATGTAAGTAGAAGATATTTTTTGAATATTCTTAACGAAATACTTTATCGGGCTTTTCAATTATATGAATGAAGAACTCACATTCATTCTTTCCTTCCATAACGATAAACTTCTTTGTGAACGAGGATTGTTCGTTAAAAGATTGAATACATACAGATGGCTATAATAATAATAATAACGTAGCATTTACTTTTTTCCATCGGAGATAATTGAAAAATTTAACGCCGATGAAAGAAAGTTTTTCACAGTCGCGGTTTCGAACCCAAGATCACCCAGTACGTAACCTACCACTCGACTACCACGGCTACGATAACGCGTACACGAGGGTGTTCAATTTGACGATTGAAACAAACTTATTGCGAATTAAGCGAACTCGGAATAATGACGGGGATCCATCCGGACGCGATCGGTAAGCGAATCTTCGGAATTTATAGTTTTTACTCAGTTCTTTTTTTGCCCTGCAAAGGCCAGACCGGCTCCTTTAATTTAGATCTGTCAACGCGTCCGTTCGGAACTTTTCGGAGCGCAATCGTATACCTTCGGCACACAAGAGGAATTTTTCGAATTTTCCAAATTTTCTGCCGTTTTCGAGGAAAACGGCTATTCCTACGGCCTAACGTTTCTAGGACGATTCGTAGCTAATTTTTTTTCAAATATTTTCGTGTAATCAATAATTCGATACGTGACGTAATAAAGGAGATATTACCAGAAGAAACGTTTTTCGAGCGGACGGTTTGGTTTTGAAATTTTTTGCGAAAAATCGGTAGATTCTACTTCCGCGACCTCTCGAGAAGAAAGGAAGCCGTATTAATTATCTATTCGAAACGGGCATTCCAAATTTTTTAGGAGCTAGGTGGACACGAGCAAAATCGATTCGGGGCATCTTACTTTTTTCTATTTCTATTACGATAGGCTCTACAGTTTCGGGACCTTCTAGCGAAAGATAACTCGTAATAATTGAGGAAAATCTTTAGAAGATCGTCGCGTCGTCTGACATACCGCCTCCGAGATATAAGCAAAAAACGAAAAATTTCGCCTTTACAAATTTTTAACTCCAAGAAGGGAGTGAGCTGCGGAATCGAGCGGCAGACAGACAACAAAGAACTATTTTTGCCCTTTTCGAAAACGTATCTCGCGTCTTCCGATCGTACGTACTTCTCGAGACAAGGGCTTTTGAAAATTTCGCGAAAATAAGCGATTTTCGGTTTTTCGCAGAAAAAACGTATTAAGTTTCGGCTTCGAGAACAAGGAAAAATACCCACGATAAAATACCGTTGTTCGTGGACCGCCCGAGCCCCCTTCCGACCCCCTAGTCTCCTGACGAACGTCACCAAAAATTCGCGAAAAAAAAAACGCGCGATCGGCGATAAGTCGATAACGGACGGACCGATCACGTCCATTTTCGAACTTGTCCAAAAGAATGTCGAGATCTACCGATCGCTATCAAAACGAACCCTATCCCTAAAATTCGGCCCGCTAACCTCTCTAGATCGGTTCGTGCGACGCACATTTTTCCGCCGGATCGATCTCACGCTACCGTAATATAGCGGTTATACAGCCATATATAAAAAAAAGAATAAAACAATACTCGCGGGCGACGGACGGACAATCAAGAGAGTGTCTTGACACACAAAAATTTAACTTACTTTTCCAACTCGGTTTCGCAAAAAAAAAACCTTCAATCCACGAAAAGAAATCCAACATTTCTACGCACGCAAGCAAGAAGGGAGGAGCCCCACTTCCTCATTTTCTTTTATATCGTTCCCACAGACACTATCCACGTGGATCTAACTCAAAGCCGCATTGGCCAACAATGCCATTTTCCAAAAGTCTCGAATGTTCTCGAAAAGAAATCCCCGGTGCCACTTCCATATGCCACCGGTCGCGATGAAAATTCCGAATATATTCTACCAATCCGGTTGTCAGAAAAAACACTTCGTCAAACCCCCTCCTTCTTCAGGAAAAATTTTGTATACGAAATTTTAAAATCGCGCCGCAACCCTAAAAAAACCAACCGACACTCCCCATAATTGTCACCCCGTGCACCCTCACATCAAAATGTTACATTCGAGCTGCATCCCCAAACCAAACAAAAATATTATTATTATCCAAGAAGAACCCGGCTCTCATTTCCCCATCCCTACTATTCGCGAATTAATCAAGCGAAGCAAAAAAAATAACAAAAAAACAAAAGAAAACCTCTCGGCCGTTGGTCCTACGGTGATTGTGCAAAGTGTATTCTCCGGATGTACCGGACCCACTCCACCGCTTTGCTGCACGGGCACCGATACCCCCGTCGCAGCTCTTCGGTCGCCGGATCCGAGGGCGTCCACGGCCCCGCTCTCAGTCACACATATTGCGAGGTGTGGATGTCAAAGATCCATTGTCCCCCCGGTCATCGGTGACCTATATATTTAAGCTTTTTCGCGCTTAAAGTACTTTCTAAAAGCACAATGGTCGACCATTCTCTTGGATACTCATAGAATAATAAATCGACGTTTCTATCGACAGTGTTTTCCATCCAGAATGGAAACGTAACGATTGGCATTTGGCTAGGCCAACAGGTCTGCTCTATCGTGACGTCATTCAAACATGACCTATCTTCACCATGTTTCTCTCAGTAAGAATTAATTTGTCATTCATAGTCAGTAGGTATTGTTACTATGGAAAAACCTGAAGAACTGTGAATTCATTTGTTCCCACAGTCAATTTGAAATACATTCCACATTTCCTAGTTTCCGCATATTTGACATTTTTTTATTGCCCGTGGGCGATAAAGACGCCCGCGGGCAATAAAAAGACCATTAAGTAATAGAAATTCGATTACATTTGTCATATTGTCGTGCAATCGTGCATAAATATATTGGGGATATTTGTCGAGAGGTTCAAAACTGTCAATTATATTCAGTTAAACCAAAAACTTTCAGAAAAATTGTCAGATTCTTCCGTTCCGATGATTCAAAATTCAAGATGTAATACTTCAAAGAAATCTCTTGAATTTCACCAATAGTTCAAAGAGTGCCTTTTCGGAAAATTACAAAATTTTGAGGGCTTGATAGTGAGTTGAGGATTGACAATCACAGTTTTCGGAGTACATACTTTATCGAATGTTCGAAAAAAGTTGGAAGCCGTTGTTTAAAATGTTTCGAATTCTTTCAGAGATTTCACGGAAATTTACAAAAAAATGTGACTCTTCTTACTATTCATCCTATTACTATCAATTTCTTTTCAGTTCGTAGCTTTCGAATTTCCTTGAAAGTTGGAGAAAATTTTATAATTTCCAAACCAATTCTACATAATAATCAAGCAAAGAGTACAATTCATGTAGAGGCGAAAATATTTCCATTTTGGTCGGTAGGACCAAACTCATGCTCAAGATTTCGCACTACTTAAATGTTTTCTTAAAGCTGTCGCGTCGGTGCGACAATTTTTTTTGGATAATTTATAACTCCTCTGACGTTTTCAGGAGATTCTTAGGAATGTACTGGAAATTTGAACATTTTTTTTTAATTTCTAAGAATTTTATAAATATTTTCAGGTGTTGGATGACAATACAAAATTAGTGTTAACCTGAAATGGTTTCACGAAATTGATAAAAAATGGTTAATATTCTCAACCTGCTTCAAAAACCTGAAATGATCTGAATTCTGATTTGCTCAAAAAAAACCTAGATCATTTCCAAATGTTTTATAATTTATATATTTATATACATGGAATTTCAAAATGTTTTTCCAATTTTCGATTAATTAAATACAATTTCCTCAAAGCTTGCTGAGTCTTCTGAAAAATTCAGGAAATTTCTACAAAGTTCAGTATAAATGAAGAAGTTTTTCCTAAAAAATATGATTTCTGGTAAATTTCTGTAATCAATTGAACGTTTCCTTTATTTCGATGTAGCCGGATGAAATTTTTTAGTTCTGCTATAAATGTGTGAGAGCTTCATTTCATCTCAATGAAAATCTCAAAATTCTTCTATCGAAATTATTTGAAAATTTTCTGCAAACCACTCGGTTCCCCCGCCGTCGCTATTTTGCTGTTATGTACCTATTTTGATTTTTGGAATATCAAAACTGCTAATACCGAACTAAGCAATATGATGTTATCAATTAGTTTATGAGCAACGATATGTTCTCAGTGAAATTTATAACCTTCAAGACCTGGTTTAGAGGGAATATTATTTTTTGACCAATCCTGCAAAACATAACGTTTGCTTTTTCTACTAATATTCAATCATAAATTTCGTTCGAAAAGAGGGTCTTGCAAAGCTTTGGCGCTGCCACCAACATTTGAACTATCGGTCTCGCAGGTGAATAATGCCGAATAAAAAAATCAAACAGTGTGTAACGTTTCATTAATGCATTTACTCGTCTTTTATCTTTCATATGATTCAATTCAATTGAAAGATGCCAGTTGAAAGAAAAAAATGAACCGTCTGATATCACCTAATGGACGTAACAATAAAACATATCGACCGTTAGTTGATATGCACTTGCACGGTTCAACAAATGTGCGTGGGAACAGTAACAGGAATTTGGGAAAAACTCCCGGGTTTTCTAATTTGATTCATTTTTAATATTCGGATTTTCAACGAACACTGTGGTGAAATTTTACAGAGAATCAGAATTGAATTAGAACCCAATTTTAAATTTTTGCTCCGCCAAAACTAATGGCTGGTTATTCAATGTACATACATGAATAAAAGGAAGTCACGTTTCGTATTGCTTAGAGGCGCCTATTTGCAAATTGAAAATGGATTTCTTTGGGATAGTCTTGTTTACTTTGATCCACACCGTGTTTTTTCAGCATTTTTGAAAAATAGTGTATATTTGATAGTTGAAATAGCTTTGCTTAAAAGCAATTCGTAATTACATAGACTTTTTCATTCATTTCAATGCCAACATGTTGTACATTCCTAATTGTGTTTTCTTTTTCCAGTGAGATTACACGACAGTATACAAGAAGAGAATTTCCATTATTTAGTATTCGATCTGTAAGTATATCTCAACGATCTTGCACAGGGAGTTTTGATAAAAAGACCGACAAGAGTCGCCTAATTTTCCGACCAGTCGAAACGACGAGGTTCAATTTCCGTTGTGGATGTCCGCAATATTCCGCCCCTCAATTTAACATTTATAAAACGAATTGAAAGGGAAAATCCATGAGGCCGACGTTTGGAAAGACACCTATCGCGTTTGTAGGTCAAGGAAATGAGAAATATTGATCCGCGGTACTCGGTGTTTTATTCACAGACTGTACGTAAATTTACCATATACCTACTATGAACTGGAAATTTTCTTCGAAGGCCTTTCTGCTACATCTACGCCAACTACGCCTACTCGTTATTGTTGTCAGGCACGGGTTGAAATTTAACGAGGGGATGAAAGTCCTTCGAGCCTTCACTATCTCGCAATAGAACAATGTTGAAATAGTGTTCCACATATACGTCTAACTTGGAAGCAACGTTAAATATGAGATGCCAAGATAACAAATGATTCAATCATAACAACGAATATCATTAGGCTGTTATTTCATTGAAAGAAATATACGAATTAATCCGATTGATAATTCGAATATATCGAATTATAGATATTTGTTGTAAAGCCACCTGTTAGGTATGGAACGCGTGTCAAATTAATGAAATTTGTTGTATACATAATTTCGATGACATGCCCATGTCTAGAAACCGAATTCAATAAAAATCGATTGATGCCGGTTGTTTAATGACACGCAGTGGAGGTTTGAAAAATACGCTACGGGAAACTGGCAAGTTTATTTTTCGATCAACTTTTCTGACTGTAGAAAATTACTTTCGCTAACTCAAGGGGAACCTACAGACAGAAGTTCTTCCAAAGTTGCTGAATAATTTATGTTCATACTTTTAGTTATTTACTTAGATATCTTTACGAATACTGGAACCGTTTCGACGTCGGTGTCAGTGGATTTAAATGATTTAATATCACATTACATGGTTTACTTTTGTACCCTAGATGAACTAATTGTTCTTTATTCTCGATCGGGTATAAATTATAAGCAATTTGCACATCTCATCCATTTTTTTCAGGAATAACTTTGTTTTTCTTAATTTCAGATGACATATCGAAAAACTTTAAGCAACATAAAAAACTGGAAATATATCATAGATCAACTCCATAACTGAAATGGAAAATTGAAATTATCTCTTCTACTGGGATAAACAATCCAAGTTTTTTGATATTTTAACATTTGGGAAAATAGTACTAATTAAATAAATTGGATAATAGGATTCCAAATCAAATGAAGTATTATCACATTATTGTATAATATTCCAAACAGGTTACATGGTCCACCCCTTTTGTCTTTTGTCTGTTCTCTTTGACACAATTCGTCTTCATGGATTTACACTGTTCTGAGGCAGGTTACAAGATATCAGGCATCTCTTTCTCTAGAAAACTCAGTACTGCTTGCAAATATTCTGAAGGATATTTTTGTACCACATACGACAGGCTTGATTTTTTTGGAAGTCACGAATCAGCGTTGCGTTTTTTAAAATTATGTTGATCAAAGATCTTCCCGCAATCATAGTTGAGAATATCCGTGTCAGGAACATTTTAATGATAACGTTATACAATATCGAAAGAAAACTCATATATTTTCTGTCCAAGAACAGGAACACGTTCAATTGTATTTGACGTTCGTTTCAACAGATTCTCCAGGGTACAATGAGCGGGTCACAAAAAACAAGTACACAGGTGCTCGGTTTGTGGCATACCGCAGTTATGGGGAATAGAGGTAACAGACTAGCCGCATTCATTCAAACATTTTCTCGATTTTGCCATGCCAGTACGAAGTCCATTTAACGTTATCTAAATTCTTCAGTTTTCATTACAACCTGGTGCCGTGTTCGCTTTATCCGGTGATGATTTTAGCTTTTTTTCACATGTACACTCGACTTATCAGACATGCCCACTTTTCTGTCGATCTGAGAAAGCTCTTGATTACAATCTCTGTCATGCAGGTTGTTGAGCTCACAGAATTTAACACATTCATATTTTCTTTGATTGCTATAGTTTCTCCCCGAAACGCTGCTAGGGCAATAATAACTAAAAGGTGAATCCGCTAATAATTCGACTGGTGTCATTAAAAGCTACTCCTGAAAACTTTGTTTGTATGTCAAAGATCTGTCTGATGACACCCCTAAATAATTTGGGTTGGACCTGTAATAAAGCTCCTTTTCTTTCACCTTGTATAGGTAGGTCTTCCTTCAAGGCTCCTTACCTTACCTTGACCAATAAGACGTTTATGGAAAACTATTGGCACAATCTCTCCGAAATTGTGTATAATGAGGTTTGAGAATGTAATCTACGGTTCTGAAATATGTTCGTTATGGCAGTATCTAGTTCTTGCTCTACCGGAAGTTGATAATAAATAATAATTGTGTTCCGCAATATCATTGTCCGAAAACATGTTCATTCTTATAATCAAGTAGATGATGTACGAAAGCCTCCTATACAGTTCATCAATGTGCTGACTCCAGCTCAACGATGACTGAAACATCACTCCCATGTATCAGAGCGAGTCCGCATTGTGTTCTCTGTTAGAAAACTGAGTCTTATCGGTGTTAAGCAAAAGATCGTTCGACTTGTACCAGTTTTGCGCATCTAATAAAGAGTAAGTCTCTACTTCTTGAGTTATTTATAATAGCAGTCATCCGCATAGCTACAAATTTTTGTCCAGTTTCGTGTTTACATGGAGGTCGTTTGTGTATATAATAAATAATATCGGACCCAGTACTGAGCCCTGAGGCATCCCAGCTGTGACACAGCTGTTCAGAATCAAATCCGATTTTCCGATTTCACCGTTTGGTAACTTTTCGAACAGTATATCCTAGATCTTCCTTCTTATGCCGTATTATTTGAGTTTGCGCAAAAGAATCTCGTGGCTGACACTATCAAATGCCTTGCTAAGTTCAACACAGGACAGCTCTATATCCTCGCAGTTGTTATATGCCTCTACTGTTGTCTCTAATACCTCAATCATCGCCGATGCTGTTGATTTTCCTATTCTAAAGCCATGCTGGGAACTATGCAAAAACTAATTGTTCTCTTTCCAATCTGTTCTTTAGAAGCAGCTCAAAAAATGTTGAGATCGCTGGCAGACTGAAATTGGTGGGTCCTCAGCATCTTCTTCTTTAAAGATAGGTGTTATTTTGGCGATTTTTCGCTCTCTTGGGAACACAGATTGGTTGATGCAATCGTAAAATACACTACATAAGGGCCGTTTGATATATGGAATTATTTGCTCCAGCAATGACACCGAGATGCCAGAATAGTCACGGGTCTGTTTAGTTTTCAGCTCCTTAGTCAATTTTTGAATTTCCGCCTCGGTAGTGGGGTTCAAATACATAGACTTTGAAGTATTAATATTAAGTTTTTCTGTCAGTTTAGTTGAGTCCTCCAGCGAAGTTTGGGTTTAATTCTGAATTCGCACTCCCACAGATCCAAAATATGCATTTAATACTTCTGCAGTGAGATCGGATCTCTCATTTTTCCTTTTTTGCCGGTTTCATGATTTGATGATCAAGTTTTCATTGTTTCTTTTTCTAAGTAAGATTTTCAAAAAATTGTATAATTCATAGTTCTGTTCATCTTTTCGTACTTCCGCAATTGTTCTTGCGGCCTCCGCCTCAGTTTTTACATTTTTAATCTCCTTTGAACCGTAAGATTTTTCTACATCTTTCATTATTTATTTATTTCCCAGGAAAGGAGGAATTAAAAGAGCTGGTTAACGTGTCATGAAATTTTTGGTAGTATATCTCGGTGTTGTACTTATGAAATTTGTCCCAACTTATTGACATCAACCTCCTAATGAAACAGTTTAAAGTTTTATTATTTATCTGTATTATGATCTTATGCTCCACACTGTTTATTTCAGGTTTTGGTACTTCTTTTGGTTTTTGGTTTTGGTATTTGCGCTTTGTGGTCCGACAGAAATGGCTCATACCTAATACCTTGATAATTGCTCTGGAGAGATATTTGTGAAGACGTTATCTATACAGCCCCTGGAAGACTTACTTATACGTAAAGGTTCACTGAATATATATGTCATTTTATACATTTTGAATAGTTCAGTCAATCTTACCCTTTCAATAGATGTTTTATTGAAAGTTATGTTATAATCACCAGCGATCAATACCGTGTCACCACTTTAGTCTCCCAGACATCCTTCGGAAATCTTCTCAATAATTAACAGCAGTATATTAACATCTGCTAATGGGGGTTTATATAATGATAAGTTTCATACCTGAACTTCTCTCTCGACGGATAGTCCTGTTACGTCTAGTAGTTCTTTGAAATCACCATCTTTGGGGACGAAAATGGCAGCACCGCCATGCCCACTTCGCCAGTTGTCGCCTCAATTAGGTCCATATCACCACCAATCTTGAAAGATCGGCTGTTTGCTTCGGGCTTTCTCTAAAGAGCTTCCACCACAAAAGTTTTTCCAGGAAATGAATGTCCAAGGTGCTCCTGTATCATCTGTGACGTTGTCATTAGTTCAAACTTGTCTATGTGAAGCCACACCCTTTGTCTAATACTATAAAAGGTATTACTTTTTGTCGCTTGTCCTGCTCCTTGTATGAGTTGGTTTCGAGTTTGAACTTCATGTTTACCACTTTTATTTATGTTTACCTTTGAAGCACCGGATTCAGAGCTGTTGTTTGGGTCTCCAACTCTTTCGTTAATATTTTAAAATGTTCGATTTGTTATTGTTTTCGATAATGTTGCTGAGCTGTTGTTGGTTTCATCAGGCGGTACTATGTCATCTAGTACTTTTCTTTTTACATTCCCGCCTGTTCGAGGCATGTGTTTAGTTTTCCTGGCTGGTTGTCTTTGTTGAAGATCGACAAACTTCTTGCGTTCTATTTTCCTCTAACACGTGTATTCTATTTAGTGTTTATATAGAGATGGGAGACAAAAATAACCTCTTGTTATTTAACAAGATCTTATTTTTGTCTTCCCTCTCTATGTGAATTTTCCTTAGAGAAAAATTCATTTTCCCTTGTCAAATCATGTATTACTCTTTCATTTGATTTCATCAATTCACTTATATCCACTATCGTTTCAGTTGAAGAATTTGAATACTCCACACTTGTTTTGTGGTTCACTTTCCACGGTTTTGTGTCGCAGCATTTTATTCGCGATTCGTCAATTTTTTCTATATCATTGAAATATTTTAATCAACCGGTCCGAAATTGATGCACTGTTTCCATTATTTGGTAAATTATGGCATTTTTTGCTCTATCTTGTAAGAAGTTCATAGCCATGTTGAATCGATTTCTCTATTCACAATGACTAATTCGATGGACCAAAATTTCAGTTTATTGAATGTTTGATAATAACAGCGATATTGTCGATTAATAAATTATAATCAAAGACTTGTGACAAATAATACTCATATTTATGAGCCAAAATATATTGTCAATAGATAAAGTGATGCAGCGTTTTGAGAATTATAGAAAAAAATAAGTCCGCTATTTTACAATCAGAAAATCATTAGCTGTATTAGCGCCCTTTAGAATTGACGAAATTTTGAATATGAAGTCGAAAAACCCACAAATAAACACAGTAAAGCCGGTTTTTCACTAAATAGACAAAACAATAAAACACAAATATAACACTGTTTTTTATCGGGTGTAACGGCCGTCGTCTGTTGGAATTGCTTCCTAACGTTTCGCTTGCACGAGTGGCAAGCTTCTTCAGAGGTGTCGCCATCTCCGATGCACTAATGAAACTATCTCGTCCTGGGTCTTAGGTTGTATTTATACCCATTTGTGGCTGGGTAGCTTGTTGTCCCTGACGTGTTCGTTGATGACGTGGAGATTGATGACGTGGATATTGATGTGGTGGATATTGATGAGGTGGTTATTGATGACGTAGTTGTTCTGACGTCAGGTGTCGATTTGATTGGATACGTTGTTGTCTTTTTGAGCACTGGGTTCCAGATCTGGTTTAATTTCAAGGTCTCTTCCTTCCTGTTGAAATTGTCATGTTTTTGAATCTCAATGGCCTCCCGCACCATTCTGTTATAATAGCCGGTCGACCGTGCAATGAGTTGTGTTTCCTCGAATAAAATGCTATGGCCATCCTCTCCCAATGCATGCTCCGCAACCGCTGACTTCTCCTTCTGTCCTAGACGGCAGTTTGCCTCGTGTTCTTTGACTCTAGTTGTATACGCTTGCCCGACTCACGAAGTGAGCGGGCGTAAAGCGTTATACCTTGCCGTCGTTCCGCGATCGAGGTAGTATGTGCGTATGTATGTATGTGTGTGTGTGTATGTGTGCGGCAAAATTTTCTGTTCACGCTACAGCCTAAACGGCGCTACGTAGAATGACGAAATTTTGGGAAAAGATGGACAGCAACGGTCTCAGGTCTGATTCTCATTCCATCGCAATCGGAAAATTATTTCTCCAGATATACTCGAAAACTGAAAAATTTCGGGAATTTTTGCGACCTTATTTTCGGAGCTACGGGTTCGAGATTCGGCAAAAATGTACCTAAGAATGTATTTTTAGATAGAATGAGTAAACGAATGGTGACTTGGCGAGAATTTTGAGATTTGATCAAAAAAGTGAAAGAAGATTGAATTTTTCTTCTTTTACTCTGGATAACTCAAAAGCTATTATAGATAGCGACACGAAACTTTTTTATATCAAAGAAAATATTGATTGAAGTCTTTTTTATACGAACATCTTAACAGTGGTGTTTATAGATTTTGAGAAAAAAATTCAAAATCTCAAAAATGTACGTTTTCGCCGGATATTTCATCCATAGCATGGCCCCCATTACAGTCAGCACTCCCAAATTTTCACTAAAAGAGTCTTATTTTCTTTCACTATAATTGCCTTTGTCGATGAAAGTGCTACAAATAGCGCTTTTGCAGCAAAATCGATTCAAAACATCAAAATGCCAAAGATGTTTTAACATTTTCTGATATAATTCAATTTCTAAAACCACCAACGCTTTGAGATTTTTACCATTCAATTCCTATCAAATAGGGCTACATTCGCCTCGTTTACTTTACCTACCTAAAATAAACCGTTTCTGAGAAAAAAATTTTTGAAACCTTCTTAAAGTATCGGTTTTTCGATGAGTGATAACTCGACTGATAATAATTGCACCGCTTTCGATCTTTCACCAAACGTTTCGCCATATTTTCATGAACAATTGCTTATCTCATCGTTTTTAGCTATCGACTACCGTTTTCAAGAAAATCGATGAGATACGTAAAAATAATCGATTCGGTGCATTTAACTTGGGCATTCTTATGCACGCATTTCCGACTTCGAACGATACGGGACCGAATACGAATTCCATTTCATCATCCTCGTCGTTGCGATCTCGAATTCTCGTTATTAATACTTGCAACCTTTATTACGCATCTCGTGTCGATTAAAACAAAAGTGAAACTTTTCGATTTTTTCTCACAGTTTTCCATAGACGTACGTCATATATCTGGCAAGGACAACGTAGTATCAGACGCTTTGTCTCGGATAGAAGAATTTGGAGAAATTCCTCTCGATTAACTGGCTAAAGCGCAAGAGAAAGATGGCGAGCTCCAAAAATTGTTTTGCAAAGCAAACTCTTTGAACCTACAGAAACAAATGCTCTCAGGGTGCCAGAACATGGGACACGTCTAATCATTTTCACCGGATATATCTGACACCGCAATTTCGCAAACAAGCATTTGATATAGTTCATGGTCTAAGCCACCCAGGCGCGAAATCTACAATCCACTTGATAACAGACCCTTTCATTTGGCTTGTCAAAGATCGAAGATCTACAAGAACACGCGATCAGCCGTCCATGACTTTAAGTGTCCGTCAGCTCGTTTCGCATATGTTCGCGTTGATTTAGTGGGTCCACTTCCAATGTCACATGGTTCCCTTTACTGTCTAACTATTGTTGACCGTTTCACTCGTTGGCCGGAAACGATCCCAATCAAAGATACAACCGCAGACACAGTTGCTCGTGCTTTCGTGAGCGGTTGGATCGCACGCTTCTGTTGTCCGCAAGAGATTACGACAGATAGAGGTCGACAATTCGAGACACTTTTATTCCAAGAATTGTCGAATACTATCGGATCACACTACAACGTATCATCCCGCATCAAATGGTCTAGTAGAAACATTTCCACCGCTTAAAGCCGCTATCATATGTCATGACAAGGAAGATCGTTGTGAAATCCTTCCACTGGTACTGTTGGGAATTCATCGAGCATGAAAGGAAGATTTGGCATCCAGTTCTGCAGAGCTGGTGTTCGGCGAAAGTCTGCAACTGCTTGGAGATTTTGTCACCACCAGTCCAGCAGAGGTGACAGACAATAGCGAGTTTCTTGCACGACTCCGTCGGATTGTCGTCAATTTGAAACCAAGACCGGTAGCTCGCCACGATGCGAGATCTAGGTTCGTACATAAAGACCTGTCCATCTGTAAAACTGTCTTTTTGAGACGGGATTTTCCTTGGAAGCTACTGCAAGCACCGTATTTTGGTCCCTATAGAGTTGTTGAGCGGTCAGACAAAACATTCAGGATTGACTTCACTGATAAAATCATCACCGTGTCCATTGATAAAATGAAACACACGATGGAAGAGGATGAATCTCTGTCAATGGCTCCTACAACTCCATAGACAACCACAGGACATCCCTCGGTCTCATCTCAAACCGCCAATACAACACGTTCCGGCAGAAGAGTTAGATTCCCTCCTCACTTACAGATATTCATTCCGACCTAAATGTGTGTGTGTGTGTGTGTGTGTGTGCGCGTGTGTATGTGTGCGCACGTGTGTGTCTGTGTATGTGTGTGTGTGTGTGTGTGTGTGTGGGGGGGGTTATGTGGCGACAGAGGAACCACCATCCACAGGTCGTTCTCGGCGGTGGAGACCTTTAGCCAGTTAGGTTTTGGCTGCATGACTTTTGACGGCCGACAACTGACGGACTGGTAAAAACGGTTTTGGCGGATTTTTACTATACTTTCTGGTCGTGAGTGGTTGAGATAATTGTTGGAGATAATAAACGTTGAACGCACATATTTGACTGTATTCTAGTCGTGATCAAGTCGACATAAATAAATAAATAAAAATAAAATCAATATATAAAAAAAGAGAGCGTGATGAAAATGACGTATTTGGGGAAATGGTAGCTCATAATTTAAGAAGCTTTAAACCAGAATATACGAGAATAACCGTGCAACAGCAGATTACAAACTTTTCTGACAATTCAATGTCTACAACGTCTGGACAGAAAGCACACCAATTCACTGAGATTTCAAATGAGTTGAAACGAATTAACGGAGTTCTTGTATCGGCGTTTCAATTAAATAAATACATTAAGTAAGACATTGAATATTGCTCACCTTTATATGGCCATTAAGAACTTCATTTACAGCATCACACACATTACAGCATGGCATAATTCGTGAGATGGAAGTAACTGATATTTTATTTGAGTACATTAAGCTTCGATAACTATCCCCTGTAGCAAGGAATCTCAGTGTTATTGTTAATCTATCTTTAACAGAAATTGAATCTGTAAAGTTTGTGTTTAATTTGGCAACTTTTCTGCCAATTAATGTTACTACCTCGTCAAAATCAGTGGAAGTCATTCTCAGAAAGTTATGAAATGACGAACGTAGTTCCCCATGCAAATAGAAACTCAACTGTCCGTTTGGTGGAAAACCGGCATTAGGAAGTAGTTACCTAAGACGAGTGATTATATGCAAACTGCAAAAATCGCCCCCTTGTTCCTCCACACTCAAATAAATCCATTTCTTTTTTCATGGTAGACCCTAATTTGTCTAAGCTTGTGGACGTGAATATAGTGCAAAAGGACTTATAGACGCTCGCAGAGTTTCTTCTAACTCCTCTTGAAGCGATTCATTAGTTTGTGCAGCAGCACGTAAATTCAAATCTTGTGTAATCATTGAAAGAGGCAAGTCATCTTCGATTAGTACTGCCGTATTAATCTCTGCTTGGTTTGGTTTTTTACGATATAATCGTGTGATTATATTTTTTATTTCTTTTCTTATAAGATACTTGCTTGGTAATTGAAAAATCTCGTTGCCTTTTCTTTGCTCTAAGTCCTCTGGATAATTTTTCGGATTTTCCAAATATATCAGCACTGCAGTTGCTTTTGTGCGATGCTCGGAGATACTGTCAACTAGATTTCCGTTTATCGTAGTTGGCGCGGGAGTTTTCACTCAGGGTAGCGTAAATTCGTTGACGATGCTCGTCGATTAAAACACAAATATATGGATTTAGCGGTATATTGACTCACTCCAAGAAGAATAGTAAACCAGTAAATCCCATGGATAACTTAACAATTCACACACTGGTGATACGGAACAAGATTCTCAAATATGAAGTACAAAATAAAGATCACTAATAACGCGCCCGTCGTTACTTGGAGTATTTTCCAAATATTACAATTACCGGCGGTACGCGCAAAGGAAGATCGTTTACACGGGACGATCTCCTACAGGACTGCGGAGCGAAACCTCTTTGGTACCGAGGAAAGTTCGGTTCCCTTCCCCTGATTTTCCGGTGGCCTGACGGCACATTTCCGGGAACTCTGTTTACATTACAGTTTTCGGTACATGAGCCGCGTAAAAGCATGCCTCATTCCGTAACAGAACTCCTGGAATCCGCCGGAAGGCTTCAAGTCACGTAGGGTAAGGTGAATGAATTTTCCCAAGGTGGAACGAGATGTTTCTTTGGTGGCCTAGCATTCGGCGCACCATTTCACCATTACTAAGGGAACCGATTTCTATGTGACAATACGATTATTAATTGAAGAGACTAACTTTTCTGAGAGAGGAGTTTTTAGGTCTACTACTGCCGCCCAATCCCGTCAATCTCGAACGGGATCTCATCTTATGATGGGTCGGGATTAATCCCGAAAAATTACCCGAGATTTTGCGAGATCGAGATCCCGCGGGATCGGGATTGCATTCCCTAATTGTGTGTGATCCTCATTGTCACTCAAGAAGTCTGCAGAAAGTTGGGACCCTCTTAAGCTGGAGACATCAACGCGGTCGCGGTGGCGGTGGCGGTCGCGATCTACTTCGACAATGTTTTTCTTGCTATGAGTTCAAACAGACGTACAGAATATATAACCTCAGACCTGAAGCGAAACCTGAGCATTTTCTAAGATACATTTTCAGTGACCTTGATACCACCAGCACATACACTACCCAAAAAATTATTGATTTGATTTATACACAGCAGACAAATAAAATTGGCAACTTAATACTTTGAATACGGACAAAATAATGGTGCATTAAGTACAAAATAATAGATAATATTATTTTGAATTGTACAGTTATATGCACATAATATAATTTTGTATGTGAATACTGATACGGTTTTACGTGGGTGAGAAGGAACACATATACATACAAGCGTAGAATGATTCAAACATGATAGTATGAATGAAATAATGCAGAAAAATATGTATTAAGTAATTACCAGACTGATTTAAATCTGATATTGAAAAATGGCAGACAGAAAAAGTTAGCAGTGCAAATTACTAGGGATTAATTCTAAATATAAACTTCAATCAAACAACGAAAATTTGCTCTAATTAGGTAAACTACAATAGATAGAAAGTAAAGAGGAATTCAAAGTATCTTAACAACATAATTAGATACCAGATATCATATCCTGATTCAATCCCAATAAAATACCGCCACAATGTACAAAGTCACAACCAAGGAACTGAATAAACTACAAGTGGCACGACACAAAGTATTAAACGTTTTGTAATGAGGATTTGAAAGACAGCACTGTTGAATTCAATTTATTTTTAAAATACTTGCATGTTATATTAGTTGCTTCTACTTCAGTTTTCGGTTTAGTCCAAGTTATACTAACATTCCATTCTAAACTCAATATGATAGATCATTAATATAAGAAAGAATACAGAAAGGAATACATACTTTTACTTTTCAACTTCTCCTTTGCATGACTGAATATAGTAGACATTGCATTATTAAAACTTTAACTTTTCTTCCACCTGGTGTTTTAAGAATACTTTTCGACTTAAGGTGTTATTCACAAATTCTATAGCTTTTGTACAGTTTATGGCTAGTTTCACCTAGTAGATCGTTTCTATGACACTCGTTAAGCCAGTGTTTGCCACATTTCCACAGCCTTGATTAATTAACCTTTCTCGTTATGAAATCGCTTTGAAAAATTTTCAACATGGAGATACACATTTCCACCGAGGCGGTTTTTATTTATCCATGTGAACCCAATCTATCATATTAAGCCGATACGCGAACAATGTAATATTCAGGACGATTTTTGTTACATTACGTGAAGTGGCGACTCCAGAACAGTTTTAACGAATGTTCGCGCCACATTTTCGGCGTTCCGTTTGGATAGTATTCCGCAACTTTCGACGATGTCGGACTTTGTTATCGGCAATTCTTATAAAGTTCTAAGAAAAAGAGAGCCAAACGTTGGTATAACTCGATTAAACCCTGCGAACACTGATTTCAGTTGCCGTTACCATTTCACCGCCCAAAGTGGCGACTGACTTGAATGTAACCATCAAAGATTTCGGCAAAAAACCGACCGCCGATGGATCGCCCAGATGTTCACCCCGAATGCTAATTCGGGGTTCGTTTCTGCGACTGACTGGCGAATTTACAGTTACATTACGCCGTTCGCCTATAATCAGTCGCCGGCTTTACCAGTCGAGGATTCCGTCGAACAGGTCAAATTTCGCGTTTAACATCGACTTTTTTTGTTTCGATTTATTCCTATTTGTGAATTGAAAGAAAAAAACGAACAATGAGCGACGATTAATTATCTAATATCTCTCCAAGCATCTTCTTCTTTCACCACATTCATATTCAATTTTTCATGTTTTCTTCCATAGAACCCGACGTAGTCTATCTCTTCGATAAAACTCAGCACTTTTTCGTT
Source organism: Novius pumilus (assembly GCA_020654155.1). NCBI lineage: Eukaryota > Metazoa > Arthropoda > Insecta > Coleoptera > Coccinellidae > Novius > Novius pumilus. The sequence goes on along the minus strand of JAIFOV010000510.1, from coordinate 180,798 downwards.
TGACTCACTCATATCGATGTTTAAAAATGAATGAGCCGCATTTCTTTCAAAATGTTCTAGTAAGTTACAGTTTTTCGAATTCGTGGAAAAAACCTTGTGGGGAAAAATGATTGGCTATCCGCTTTCTAAAATCAACCCTCTTTCCAAGAAAAACGGATATTGACGGTTCGACATACATTTTTAGAATAGATTTTTGCAACAGAACAGATAACGTTATTAATTGGAAATTCATCTCCTAAATTTCAATCTCATTCCGCAAAGTGCAAAAAATTTTTTTAGAAATTAGATTAATTTAATCGATCTCTATTAATAAATCGATCCGCTTTTGAATTTTAATGATTAATTTTTTTTGCATCATGAAATATATACATCCTTGTTGCAAAATTTAAAAAAAAACATGAGTTGCAGTCGCATTTCGCAAGTCGTTTTAATGTTTCGAAAAAAGAAAAGCAAAATGTATTCTCTCGTTCACATGCCGCGGTTCCAAACTCGCCGTACCCACCCCAAGCGGATCGGTCCCGTACGGATGTTGAACGTTCGGTGAACTGTTTACCTCTCTAGGATCCCTTGGTGAGGTCGTTTAAAATACTGCCTCGCTCTAATGTAGACGGGTCGAAAATTTGACAGGCGTTCGTTCGGTACTTAATATGTCACCCAAAGCCGTTAATATACAAAGAAATGCGCCGGTTTCGATGAATCCGTACGCTGCCTCGAACGTATCTGGACGCACCTTAAGTTTCGCTTCTGGTCTAAGGTTATATATTCTGTGACAGACGCGTTCTCGAACGGAAAGTGCAACATCTGACCGCGCGGTCAAGCGGCTGTTGAAACGACAATGGAGACGGATGAAGGTTGAGCCGGGGTTGGCGAAGATATAATTACGCGTCCCCTTTAAATAATAAAAATGTCCAAACTGACGACTAGAACAAGATCTGCACTAGACTTTGCACTATTTAAGTAAGTGAACAAAAGTCTTCACTAGGCTTTGTGATATTTTAACAACTAAAAAACGGCTAGGGTTTCAATAGACACTAATTGACTCTTGCCGTTACCCATATCCCGCGTCTCTTGGGGATCCAGCTCCGTTGATGATTTCAAAACAATTTTTGACGATTTATCAAAATAATGTGGTTAATTCTTGAGTTATCAGCAATCAATACAAATTGTTTTCTTTTTTCTCAAGCTTTCGAGAAACTTTAATACTTTATCTCTTCATCGGGAGTGTAAAGGTGGAAATTTCTAATAGGTATATAGAGTAACGTTGTGACAATGAAATCGAAAATTATCATTTTTCCACCAGAGCTAAAAATGGTAAATGTCATAACGATCTATAAGAAAGGAAATGAAGATGATCCAAGTAATTATCGCTCAATATCACTGTTAAAAACTATCTCAAAAATCATACAGAAAGTTATGAAGGTAAGGATTACAAGTTTCATAAATACTATCTATCGATTTGATACTGCAATATGCAGATTCGGACTGGCTGCCTTGGAGGCCCACGGCAATTTCCTTTTTTGAGATCCCTTATGGTCAAAATTTGGCCACGCAAAATTCTATTTTCCTCATAAAGGCTTTCCTGATCATCATCATTATTCTTCTTGTTTTCTTTTTATTTCATGCGCCCCGTGACGCCCGCTTGTTAACTCAGGAATCAAACAAATTCCTAGAATGAATGAACATGAATGAATGAATGCATGAAAAAATTAAAAAAATTTCAGTTGCTTCATACAGTTTCAAAAAGTGTCTGTCATTACGTTTAAATTCTATTTGAGTGTTCAAGGTCTCCACCATTTTCCACGCTCACGAATAGTCTAATGAAGCAGATTGTAGGTACTTTGAAACAAAAGTGGTTATGGAAAATGGATCAAGGATTATAACTGCAGTGAAAATAATCTCAAATATGTAGTTTTTGAATCAAACTTTCCATATTCTTGCTCCGCAACACTGAAAAAAAACCTCAGTCACGTAACAAACCGACAACTTTCAATTTCTTTCATTTTCTCTGGTGATTCAAAAACGAATGACAAGGCGGCAGTGGAGCAAAGGCTCCACCATCTTGTTGCTCAAATTTCTTGCAAGCGGTATAGCTTTTGATATCCTACTAATTCCAGCTCCTTTTTAGTTTCTTCTTCCGCATGCATCCACTTGTAGGAATCTGATAAAAACACTGCACTTTGTTGAATTAAGCCACATTTCTTCAGGTCTCTTGCTATTAGATTCTGGAGTCGACTGCCGATGAAAAGAATCAGCGTATTTTCAGTAGTTTTCGACAAAAAAGTAACTAGTGAACCGCGGCCTCTAGTACTTACATTTGTTTTATGCCTCTCTTCGCTCAACAAGTTAACTTTATTTACATGGTTAAGCAATATAGTATCATATTTAGCTAATAGCAATGCTAGTTGTTATTAAATGTTTAACTTAAACAGAATGAACACGAATAATCATAAGGACCAATAGACCGATTAAGCAATCAGGAGGATCAAGACTCGTCAATGTAATACTGTAGCCACACACAGTCTTCTGTTACTGCTGCTGCACTGCCGTGACAGGCCACATACTGCTTGACTGCCGTCGTTATCAGAGACTCAAAGTATTTGGTTGAATATTTATTTGGACGTATATAGAAGAGCCGCAGCTGTGTCTTTCCATGCAGAGCGCTCAATCCGTACCGGAAACCAGATAAGAATTCAGTCGGCTTCAATAGCCTTTGTCTTCCTTCATGATAACGACCGATTTATAGGATAAGAAGTAACCCGGCCACACGACTGCTTTCGATACTGCAATCCACACTCCATCGTCACAACACACCACCTCCCAACAACATTCGTACATCATACCCCTCGGCCACACGAATGCCGTTGACTGCAGGAAATGTTGCAGGAAAGCATCAATAGCAGTCGTGTGGCCGTGTTACTTCTCATCCTTTGAATCGGTCGTTATCATGGCGGCAGCCAAAGGCTTGAAGACGACTGAATTTTTATCTGGTCTTCTGTACGAATCGAGCGTTCTGCACGAAAAAACGATATGCTATTTAAGCATAGCGCCACAGCTTACATAACTTCTACATCCGTCCAAATAAATATTCAACGATATACTGAAAGTCGCTGATAACGACGGAATTCGAGTAGTGTGTGGCCGGTCGCGGCAGTGCAGCTGCAGCAGCAGTAGCAGAGGACTGTGTGTGGCTAAAGTAATATATACTATCGATATTTTACTATTTTTTCGTTTCTCTTTTTCGCTCTTGTCCTACCAACTAACAACAAACACTTCATAAAGCGTAGGGGTGCCTGTAGAAATCTTCGAGATTAATTTCCATCGATTTCTATTTTTGAAAAGTCGAACATGTATTATCTTTTTTAAGCTATAAATTTTCTTTTTCGATGCCCTTTCGAACCCTTTAACAATATGAGGCCCACGGCGATTGCCGCATTGAATAGGCCCCAGTCCGAGTCTGGCAATATGTATGGATTATCTACTAGAGTATATATTGAAAGAAATTGATAATAAGGAAATTGTGATAATTGTATTATCAGAGCAGCAGAAGTAAATTTGGGATCAATCCTGGGCTCCACTTTATATCTATTGTGTATACGGTCAATGAAATATTTAAATACATGCTCCAAATACTTTTTGTTTGCGGAGGATACCCATCTTGTACTGAGTGCTTCAAATATGAACAAACTAGAGACTGTGATGAATAGTGTTTTAAGTATTTATTACAGTTGGCTGTGCTCAAATAAACTAAGTATTAACTATGATAAAACAAAATATATGATGATAAAACAAAAAAATAAGAAAACATCTAAAATAAATCTCCACCTCAATAATATTAGATTAAAAGAGGTGAAAGAGTATAAGCATTTGGGGCTGAATATCACAAGCACAGTGGATTAGAACTTAATATAAGAAAAATTAAGAAAAAGAAACCAATGATAGGAGCTGTCAAACGCTGTGCTCTCCACCATAACCATCCACTAAGGAAATAATATATAACTCTGTTTTTGAAATTCATCTAAGATATCTTCTGCCATGTTGGGGGTTTTGCTCAAAGTATGTAATGGAAAAAGTTCAGAGTACACAAAATAAAGCCGTCAAAGCTGCATACTGCATAGATTTCTTTACATCAACAAAATGAGTGTATGAATTAACAGGCATTTTGGAAATAAAGAAATTGCTAATCATGGAGCAATCAAAGCTAATGTATAATATTCAAAAAAACCAAGTTAGAATACAGGCACCTATAAGATACAATAAAGATATCCATCATCACAAAACTAGAAATTGTGCAGGAATCAGACAACAACGACCGAGAACAAGCAAGGTCAAGACCATCGCGGTTGTATGGCAGCGTAGCAACATTCAATGGGCTTTCAAGGGGTTCAAAACAAATAAAAGGTTTTGTTCATGACTTCAAAGAATATCTAAACAAATAGGAATCGGTAATAGAGAAGGTGTTCCATGATCAATCTTAGGGTTCGCATTTCAGTATTGCCGTTGTAATTAATCTGTTATCATAAGAACGGTACGTTCTTTTGGTTTCGTGTCGACTGGCAGGAATAGTGAAAGGAATCATATAAATTCAAGAAAAATTATAACTCATCTTTTTTCCAGAGTTACCGGTGGAGAACTTTTCGAAGATATTGTAGCTAGAGAGTTTTATTCAGAAGCAGACGCCTCGCATTGCATACAACAAATTTTAGAATCGGTAAATCACTGTCACCAAAATGGTGTAGTTCATAGAGATCTCAAGGTAATATTTTGCCATTTGCAAGAATATTTTTAAATATCGTTTTTTTTCAGCCTGAAAACCTCCTGTTAGCTAGTAAAACAAAAGGCGCGGCCGTCAAATTAGCAGATTTCGGCTTAGCGATAGAGGTGCAAGGTGAACAGCAAGCCTGGTTTGGTTTTGCCGGTACTCCTGGGTACTTGTCGCCGGAAGTTCTGAAAAAGGAGCCATATGGAAAGCCGGTCGACATCTGGGCGTGCGGCGTCATCCTCTACATATTACTGGTTGGTTATCCTCCGTTTTGGGATGAAGACCAGCATCGTCTTTATGCACAGATCAAAGCAGGAGCGTACGATGTAAGATACATATTGTATTTCTTAAAACAGTGTTACCTACCTAACTGAACAAATTATTTAATCTGTTAGGGAAGATTGATTCCGAAAGAAGAATGTATATAGATCGATTATTTATATAAGCAAGATTTTTGTTCGTTTATTAGATGAGGTTTTTTAGTCATTAGTTACGACATTTACCTTAAAGAAATGACGAAGACAAGTGTGATAAAATATATTTCATAAATCCGATATCGGTCGCGCACCACGTGCAGAACGCACGATATATTGAAGCAGCTATATAGGCCAGTGAGATTAATATTAATTTTTCGCTTCCGAGATATAGTACACAAAAATATGTAAAAAATCGAAAATTTTCCGTAGAATACAATGAACTAAAGTAAAAACAACTGGCACCATGGCAACCCATCGTAAATTGGGCCCAAAATGGGCCAAAAACAATATTTTCTATTTTAGAACGTCAAAACACGACGAAATCAAAAAAATTTCGGACTATTAGATACCAGTCTACCTATGGTGATCCGAAGTTCAAAAATTCTATAACGAATTAATTATCTCCAAAAACCGCCAAAAATTGCGTTTTTTCGAAACGCTTATATCTCCGCAGAATGGAATGTATTTTGCACGAACATGATAAAAATATAGATCTCTACACCCCAGAATATCATCTTCAAAAAATTCAAATGTATTGGGAACTTTTGCAAAAATCGATTGTTTCGAAAAATTACGTTTTTTTCAAACCTGAATAGCTCATACAGGCTTTCACATATAAAGTTTTTTTCAGTCTTAAAATTTTCTACAAATGTTCCTCTAACATCTTTGTATATCGCGCACTCTTTTGATGAATCATTAATACGAAATGGATCCGAAAAACAATTATTTTCTTGAAAATGAAGGAATCATTTGTTCCTGTACGAGAAATTTTGTTTCTGTTTTTTCTTATCAGAATTGAAAAGTAGGATTTTTCTTGTAAATTTAAAGAAAGATTTCATTTTTGAGCACTTGGAGCCGAAAACATTTTTTTCTCAAAATGAAAAATGTGGTGCCATGTTTCAATATTGAAGGTTTTTACAGGAAATCTAGAACAATACATAAAAACTACTACAGCCTGAGTATTGCCGTTGGAGGGGGGGGTTACGCGGAGAGGTCGGTAAAGCCGCGTATTCATTTGTAACAAAATTTCCGTAACGTAACATCCTATACTCATGCAGGTCTCCATATGTGTCAACCATCCGTTTTGTAACAATGTTACACTGCAGGCAGCATATGAAATTTGACACGGAGTCGAACAGAGACCCGTTCCGAAAATTATCGGTTTTGAAACCGTCGCATCAAAGGAAATAAACTACCTCATCAGGCAGCCAAGTGGCGTCAATCACTTCACTTGTTTATCTGACTTAAATGTGTATGTACCTGCTAATAACCCCAAGTGGTTGAAACAGGATTGTTTTCATTCCTGTTCAATTTTCGTAGCGTGCTAAACATTTTTTTGTATTAAATTTGAGAATTTCGGAACTTCGATAGTGCAAAACGGAAAATTACTGATTGATTGTTTTGAAATTTTAAATAAATATTGTAGACTCGTATATACGAATCACCGGTTGCCAAAAACCGCAAGGTTACAGCTAACCGTTCTTGAACTGCAATTGCTTTCCGGAATGTCGTATTCTTTTTGCAATTAAATGTCCGATTGAAGTTAACAAAAATTCGAAGTCGGTGGGATGTTTACGTGTGAAATTTCTGTACAAGCCAATTACACATTGAAAATTTAGATCAGTCAATAGCGCATTGCCATCATACCGTTCTCTACCCTTAAAAAAATCTGACGTTCACCAAAGGGGTGCTTTTCTTTTTTTTTTTTTTGTGATTGAAGAATGAATAACAATATAGGCTGCTGCCGCTATTTGTTGTGGCGTCAATTGGAGATTACACGATGCATTCATTTCATTTGGCGGGTATAAACTGAAGGGCAAGGCGCCAATCGTTGTTACGGGGTCACTTGAAAACCCGTTCCATAATGATGTGATATGTAACATTCTGTTACAAATCTACTGCAACTCATCAAAAATGACGTTACGTTACGGGTGAAACCGGCCATTCACGTTGCGACCGTCGCACGGACTTGTCGACAGAAGCGTTGGTGTCGCAAGGTCCGTTGCTCATTTCAACGGACCTTGGTCCCACGGTCCGCTGTACGACAGCCCCATTCACGATCGAACTTGTCGCATGCGACTCAAGTCCGTGCGACGGTTCGTGCGACTGTCGCAACGTGAATGGCCCGTTTGAATTGTTACAAATGGATACCCGGCTTAAAACTGTACGCGATTATGTTGAGTTCGCTCGAAAAATTGCCATGCAGTATTCCAATTGGAACGGTGTGAGAACGACATCCCTACGTAACTTGATCAATACAATTCACCAATACATAATTGAAAGCTAATTCGATCACGTGTTTGTTATTGTCTGAAGTATCGTAACCTCTTTCACGATATAAATGTTTCGATTATTTCTTGGGAATTGAAGTTCTATTTAATTATTGTCAAATGTTGTGGCACTTTTTACTACTTCTTATCACTTTTTATCTTCGATTTATTAATCGTTTATACACATTTATATAAAAAGCGCCGGCACTGTAAAAGAACGTTCCAACTGATTCAAGAATGACCAGTTTTATGTAGTCGACGATATTCGGCTCCCCAATGTTCAACGAATTTTTTTAATTTTTAAACGAACTCTGTGGTGGCAATAAGGACCAAAAGTAGGTACAGTGTGCTAACTTTTATTCTTTCGCGAAAGCTTATTTCAGTTATATTTTAGACTTATCTAGACATGCCTAGTAAAGTAAATTAGAAACAAGTGAAAATACGGAGATATCCTAAAGGGACAGGTAATACCCCACCAGAAAATACATTGAGTCAAACAAAAAAAATTCCTCAGTTCAATTAGCGAAGTGTTTGCAGTTGAACATTCTTCCATACAAGAATCGGGTGTACATTTTGTAAGAATTTTTACACAGCTCTATCTATTTCTACAAATACATTATTTTAGATTATCCCAATCAGCGATGAACTGCCAATCACAATTTTTGTGAAAAAAAATAATGAATCGGTGGTGACGCGGAGATTGAAGAGAGTATGTCGGCAAACTATCCTATTTTCCAATTCGTTTTGAATACGTTCCATTCGTTGTCGACAGCATTTGATGAAGTTTCCTAACAAGACTTTGTACTAGTCAGCATATAATACTAGTATGCATTTCCCTTGAAATTATCTTCACTTTCTATGTAATTATATTATTTTTTTACAGGGAATAAGAGCCATACACTGTTCTCTTAAAAACAATTGCTTGTAGCAGTATCTGTGGCTAATAAATTTGTCAAGATGCCTAAGGAGAAATTGAAAATGAAGAAAAATAATAGAAACAGAAATTAATGCAGCACAGAGAGAAATCGGAACTGAAACAGGGACAATTAGGAATAGGAAGACTTCCTCATTAACCAAAAATATTAAAACTCTTAGGATTAAGACAATTAGATATATGGGATTTGAAAGGTTTTTGCATCTTTTAATGAACGATCTTGTTAGTAATTTTAGCAGTTATATTCTGCCCTCGTTATATTTGGTAGAGGTTGGTTTCCGATCGTACGTCAAGACGATGAAAAAATTGAAACAGTCGGAAGCGCACTGAATATTTGTTAGTGCAGTATTTATTATAATTTATTTATTTATACTTATTCATCAAATATTTATTTTGTTTCCGTACTTATCATCATATTGAATCCTCATAACAATATCAATAATAGATAATCAAAACTTTCGACTATTGAAATGCAAAAACTAAAGTTGTTTCTCCTGCACATTATTTTGTCAATTCAATTCACAAATCAGGTAGCAAATGTAATATCTTAGTTCCATTAGGTTTCGAAGGAATGTCGCAAATTTTACGGTAATAAAATTCGGAGTAGTGGGTGCTCTTGTATTGACACGGTATTAACATATTTTAACACATATTAACACATATTTTACGATTGTTTCGTTATAGGATAGACAAGGCAATTCCCAAGAAGTCGGATTCTCGTGGCCCGGTGACCACCCCCTTCATCGACAAAAGACGAAAACTTTCTATTCTCATTCACTGTTAGTTTCTCTGGAAGATAGTTGCCTCTGTATACTCCCGTATAAATATCCCTTCTATTTTATTATAATCAATGTGCAATATAGTTATTATCTATCATATTATTGCTTATACATATAATGCCGATTAGTTTGCACAATAATAGCAACGTAAGTACATATATTTTTTCATTTGGGTTGAACTGCATACGTTGAAAATCTTTTCATATTTCAGATTTTAGGTTGGAAACAAACGATTGGATTATAGCATATATTAATGCAACGTGATTCTACAAATCCTGGCATACGATCAAGAGATCCAAATTGAGAGAAATTTGTTAAACATCATTACAATTTACTTCAACTCAAAAAGTGGGAAGCTTATTCAAAGAAGAAAATACATGATGAGGCCAGAAACGAAATTTTTAGTTTATAAAGTCGGCTGTTGGGTAAATTAATGTTTTTAAAGCTTGTTCTACGTTGTTTATATTTTGTTTTTCAGATACGTACACTGTTAATAGTTAAACGTCTATAAGCAAGCTTTCCTATAGAAAAACCGATCGAAAAGGAGCCGAAAATATGACAATGAAAAGTTTAGTATACTTTTTTCTATAAATTTCATTTTTTTCATGATGATTTTTTCTTTCATTATTCATAAAATGAAGTTATATGTGACATCAATTTTCAATTTCATTTACATCCATGTTTTCAATGTATATTGCTGTATTGGCTATTTATGAATATTATTTCTGTATACCATTTTCACCTCATACTTGTACTCTACGAATTCGCGAACTTTTGTCTGTTTTATTATGAATCAGAATCATATATTCAATTTATATTTTCTGTCGAAAAATTTTTTTCTTCTTTTCCATTCATATCAATATAGTTTTCAATATCAAATACCGATTTCAAATAGTAAATTTTTTCTTTTCGTATAATCATATGAAATGTCCATATGTGCAGTTATTTTCAATAAAGTTAAATAATATTTTTTCTTCTTTTTCTTGTATTAATCAATGGATCATCAATATATGAGCAAGTTCCTCTACTTTTCAATGCGATCTGAAGCCGGATTGCCAACGTTGCCGACGTTGGATAGTGACATCGGTCCCTAGTGCAGGCCCAGCGTCAGTCACCGTTATCATCCCAACGCTGGCCCAACATTGGATTCTGACCGTCACCGTCGGCATCCTGCGCTGGCCCAACGTTGGGCTGGTGGTATATTTCTACATGGGTCATTAGGGGGATTTTGATGAATTGTGGTCATTTACCTTAGTCTCAATACCTATAAGCTGACTGTCAATTTTGTTGTGAAATTTATTGGGGTGGTTTTCACGAATTGCGGCCATTTACCTTATTCTCAATACACATGTAGAAATATACTAGCGGCTCAACGTTGGGCCATCGCGAGCTGCCGAGGTGACTGTCGGGAGTCAACGTTGGGCCAGCGTTGGGATGACAACGGTGGATGACGCTGGCCTGAACTGGGGACCGATATCGGTATCCGACGTCGGCCCAACGTTGGCAGCTGGCGGTGGGACGGTACTGGCCCAACCAGTAGTACAATCCGGCTTCATATCGCATTGAGAAGTAAAGGAATTTGCCCATATATTGATGTTCGATTGATTAATACAAGAAAAAGAAGAAAAAATATTATTTTACTTTATTGAAAATAACTGCACATATGGAAAATTCATATGAGTATACGAATAGAAAAAATGTATTGTTTGAAAAATATATTGAAATGAATGTAAACGTAAAAAAAAATGTTTCGACAGAAAATATAAATTAAATATACGATGTCAATTCATAATAAAACAGACAATAGTTTGCGAATTTGTAGAGGTGAAAATGGTATACAGGAATATATGGAATCATTCATAATATTCATAGATACACAATACAGCAATATACATTGAAAACATGGATATAAGTGAGATTGAAAATGGATGTCACACATATAATTTCATTTTTTGAGTATTGAAAGAAAAAATAATCAAAATAAAATTCAAAGGAAAAAGTATACTAAACTTTTCGTTGTCATTATTTTTGACTCCTTACCGATCGGTTTTTTATAGGAAAACTTGCTTATGGATGTTTAACTATTAGCAGTGTAGGTATCTGAAAAACAAAATGTAAACAACCATAGAACAATAGTATATTTCATAACGAGTATGGAAAGTCGATGATTTCGTGCGAGTGTCAGTTTGACGAACGAGGCGAAGCTGAGCCGAGTGAGGCTAGACACGAGCAATGAAATCTGACTTTCCACGAGTAATGAACAACATTTTTCAGGTGACCACAAAAATGGCATTATAAGATAATTACTTTGAGAACGCATAATGAAGATTTCGACCCAAGTAGAACTGAATTCAATCTTCAACTTATAGATGGCGTTGTAGCGAAAATAATAGATAACTTTATTTGTTTATGTTATTCCGTACCTTTCAGATTTGTCAGCAATAACTCCCACGAGCTTAATATTTCTGGAGGGATATTTTTCACTTTGCATGTTATAAACGCGAATCGAATCAAGTTAAGCTCTTCGTTAATGATACGATATGTTCTGCTAACTCACTAGCGTTATCAATATTTAATGAGATATACGAAATAAACTTTTCATTTACTTCTATCTACTTGGCGTGGTTTCATTTCGATGTCACCACTTTCCCGCACGGATCAAACTGGTTTTACCCGTGCGGGAAAGACATTGCCGAACAGTTGCATGTAATTGTCAACTTTCTACGATAGGTAGGCGTGGCGATATATAGCACTTTCTTACGTGGTCGCCTGAAAAGTTAATTTACCCAACAGCCGCCTTTGAAAACTAAAAATGTTGTTTTTGGCGTCATTATGCATAAATATCTCCTTTGAATAAGCTTCCCACTTTTTGATTTAAAGTGAATTGTTATAATGTTTAACAAACTCTCAATTTGGACCTCTTGATCGTATGCAAGGATAGCACAATCCTGTAATATTAATATATAATACAATCGTCTGTTTCAACCTAAAATCTGAAATATAAAAAGATTGATTTTCAACGTATGTAGTTCAACCCGACCGCAAAAGTATATGTACTTAAGTTGCTATTATTCTCGAGAACCAGACTTCTTGGAAATTGAGTTGTGTATCCCACAATAAAACAGTCGTATAACATGTGTTCTTTCATACCGCGTCACTCACTATTCCGAATTTTATTACATATCATAAAATTTTCGACATTCATTCGAAAACCTATGGAATTAACATATTATAATATTTGATTTGTGATTCGAATTGACAAAATAATATGCAGGAGAATCAACTTTAGTCTTTTGCATTTTAATAGTCGAAAGTCTTAATTATCGACTCATATCGATTATTGTTACTATTATGGGATTCAATATACTGATAAGTACGGGGACAAAATAAATATTTGATAAATAAATATTAATAAAAAATTATAATAAATACTGCAGTGACAAAGATTCACTGCGCTTCCGACTGTTTGTACGGATTCGGACTCGGAACTCGGAAATCCAATGTCGTCTCACAACCGACAATCTATCGTCGGCAGAAGATAGTCCGAAAAACCGAAACATTGTAACAAATTGCGATTCAAGGAATTGAAATGCAATTTGAAAAATGACTATATAAAACGGTTTTCGCTGTTTTGCTGCCGAATCTCCAGTTACATCGACTATTTCCGCAATAGCTATTACTGCAACTTATCTGAATTTACCATTTTTATTTTAGTTTAATGAACAAACTAACTTTAACTGATAATGTTCGAAGAATTTGAAAAATACAATCTTCGTGTATGGTTTCGGATAGTAATTTGTCTTCGTTGCAGTAATAGAAAAATCCAGTATCCAAACATGGTATGGAGGAATACTGATAGGCATTTTCATTCATCGTCAGATATGTGTTTTTTGGTATAATTGTGGTGAAATTTTTACTTGGTATTGAATATAAATGGAAGTATGTAAATGTTTCGGGATAGACAATCGGAAAGTGTATGACAAAAACAATCCGTTCTTCAGAATAATACGCATTGGCTTCCAAAACATTATAATATTTGTACGTTTCATTTGAATCTGACGGAAAAAGTAAACAATCTTCGGAATTTCGTTTTAAAATGTTATCTAAGATTCCTTTCAATTCGATGGGCTTTATAATACTGTTATGAAGAATTTTCAGTCTTGCAAAAGTAATTGCATTTTCAAGATTATCTAACAGTTGTATGATTATATTTAATGTTAGGGTCATTTGATCTATTAGATTTTTTATTTGCAAGTAATCATTGAAATCAAAAATAACTTGGTTCAATTCCATCATAATCTTTTTGGCATTTCGTTCAATTATTTCTTGATTATGTAAAATCAAGGTAGTCGTTTTATTAAAATTTTGAATGATTTCACTAGTTAATGAAATTTCAGAATTGACCTTGGTAATCACTTCTTTTTGTGTATTTTCTAACTCAAATATTGCTTCGTCATAGTAAGCAGCATCATTAGCATCAAGATTTCCTGTTATGCTTTTTATTATGGTTCCCAATCCGTCTATAAGACCTCTTTTAACACGTTGATTCGGTGATAATGAATTGAATTTCTCTTCTGCTATTCGTAGTTGATAGATTAAAGCATTTTCATAGTTTTGTAATTCATAGAAGTAATGGAAATTAGAATCCTTTTGAAGAATCATAGTAATATTCTCATATTGTAATTTGATGATTTCAATTTCGTTTCCTATTGGAGATAAGTCGAAATAATGTATGAAGCTGTGTATTTTTGATTTAATTCTAGCATTTCCAGGATTCATTGGAAATATTCCTGGATTGTTTCCAAGATTTGTTATCGTTATCTCATCACTCTTGGTTGGGGATATCAGGAGGAACCTGTAAAGATTTAATCTTTTTAATTTTTGGTCTTCTCAGACTTCTTTTATGTAGAGTTTTATTGGTAGTTTGTATTTTAATACCATTATCGCGGATAAATTTTTCTTTTGAGAATTTTGGTGTTAATTTATTACGATTGTTGGATTTTATTTTTCGATAAACATCAGCTCCGGGTTCATAATTTGAAGGTTCTTGTCGATTTTCGTTAATTTTACTGATAGTTTTTTCTTTCTTGGTTTCTAAAGTTTCGTTGAGCTGTTTATATATTTCTTTGGTATTGTCTTTATGTTTTTGTATATAGTCATTCACAAATTTTTCGTTGAGATTTATGTCCAAGGGATCTTTAGTATTTAAGTGACCATTAATTATGTCGATAGGTTTTTGTTTTAATACAGAATGAATAGAGTTATTATAACCTAATATGGCATATGGCATTTGGTTAATTATATCGATTTTTCCTTTATTTTTAGCTCTAATAATTCTAAGGTGTTCGAGTAATGTTGAATGGAATCTTTCAATTGAACCATTTGATTCGGGGTTGTTTACTGTTATATAGTGAGGTTTTATTGAGTGTAATTTCAAAAATTCTAGTACAACACCATTTTTGAGTTCAGTACCATTATCCATTATTATAACAGAAGGACATCCATGATGTGTCATAAAATTTAACAATGCTCTTGTTACTTCAATTCCTGAAAGTGATGCTAAATGGTAAGCTTGAGCATATTTAGAAAATGTGTCAATAAGTGTTAGGAATTTTTCTCCTTGTGCTTGAAATGTGTCAATATGTAAAATTTCGAATGGCTTCACTGGAGTAGGTGTGACAGATAATTTTTGGTTTGGTGGATTCCGATCATATTTATTAATCTGACATATTTCACAGTAATTTATGAAATCCGCTATATCATTTTTCATGGTTGGCCAATAAAAAGATTTTCTAATTCGAGTTTCTGTTTCATTTATACCTCTATGATTTGTTTTTCCTTCATGATAACCTTGTATGATTTCAAGTTGTCGGTCTTTTTCTGTTATGTCTTTTAATACAGTATTACATTTCGTTAATTTATACGATGAGTGTTTGAAAGTTTCTCGAATAGTTTCACAAATTATGGGAATAAATTCTTCATCTTTAAAATGAATCGCGTAATTATATTTTGGTTCAATGTAAGTTTTAAATAATTGAATGATTTCGTGTTTCACATTATTTCGAGAAATTTGAGCATATATTCGTTTCTTTCTAGGAAATATATTTTCTATTTTTGGTTCTGCTGGGGAATGATGAACAAAATCTATTATCAATTGGTGATCATAAACATTTAAACATTTTTGCGATATGGGTATGCTTAAAATTGGTTCTTCATTACTAGTATGAACAGTAGCGTCATTTTCTTCAGGGTCAGGATCTAACATTGGATACAAATTAGAAGGACCTGGTATATTTTCTTCATCTAATAGGACTAAATCGTCTAACGTTGGGAATTCGCTTACGTTTCCAATTAATGATAAATTATCAGATTCTGTTATTCCTTCATTTTCTTGGTGAATGGAAGTTTGCTTGGTATGTATTTCAATTCTAGATAAAGCATCTGCGTTTACGTTAAATTTTCCTTTTTTATAAATAATTTCATATTCGTATTCTTCGAGTTTAAGTCTCCAACGAACTAATCTTGAATTGGGTTCTTTCAAAGACATTAACCACTGAAGCGGTTTGTGGTCAGTTACAATTTTAAATCTTCTTCCAAATAAATAAGGTCTGAAATACTTAGTAGCCCAAATTATTGCGAGAAGTTCTTTTTCAATAGTACTATAATTTTGTTCACTATTATTTAAAGTTCTTGAAGCATATGCAACAGGCTTATCGCTTCCAATTATTCCTTGAGATAAAATAGCTCCAATTGCAACGTTACTAGCATCTGTAGTGAGAATAAATTCTTTAGAAAATCGGGATATTGTAAAATTGGTTCGTTTGTTAATAGTTCTTTACAATGTTCAAAACATCTAATAAAATTCTGTGTATGTTCTATTTTCGCTCCTTTTTCAGGCATGTTGTTAAAGGTTTGGTTATTTTAGCAAAATCTCTAATGAATTTTCGATAATAACCTAGAAGTCCTAGAAATCCTTTAATTTCTTTTGTAGTTTTAGGAATTGGATATTTCTGAATTGCTATTATTTTATCAGGGTTAGGTTTTACACCATCTGTAGTAACGATGTGTCCTAAATAAGCAACTTCCTTTTTAGGAATTCAGATTTATCTAGTTGTATTTTGAAATTAGTTTCTCGTAATCTTTTGAAAACTTTTTCTAAATTCACAATATGTTCTTGTAAAGAAGTGGAATAAATTATAATATCATCTTAATAAACAAGACAAATTTCGTTTTGAAGTCCACGGAGTATATTATCCATGACTCTTTGAAATGTAGCGGGTGCGTTTTTTAACCCGAAGGGCATTCTGAGGTATTCATAATGCCCGTTTTCTACATTGAAAGCTGTTTTGGAATATCTTCTGGGTTCATCTCAATTTGATGAAAACCACTAGCAAGGTCTATTGTACTGAAATAATTACATTTGCCAAGTTTGTCAAGAACATCTGTTATATTTGGTAGTGGGTACCTATCATCGATTGTTTTTGATTAAGATTTCTATAATCAACTACAATACGCCACTTTTTTTCCAGAAGCATCTTGTTTTTAGGGACTACCCAAATGGGTGACGACTATGGTGAATTCGAAGGTCGAATTATTTTTTGTTTTAATAAGGATTGTATTTGATCTTGAACTTCATTTTTATGTATGAATGGATATCTATATGATCTTGTATGAATTGGAATTTCATCGGTCGTTTTAATTTCATGTTTTATTTGATTAGTGAATGTAAGAGTTTGATTTTCGTTGTGAAAAATATCAGAATATCTTTTACATAATTTTATTAAATGAAATTTCTCTTCTTCGTTCATATGTGAAGTTCGAAGTAATTTTTCAAATTGTAATGTCTGCTTTTGAGGTTGATTCCTTGTTTCCATATGATACAACTCATAATTTTGTTCAAAAAAAGGAAAACTTTTAATATTTTCATTCAGATTTATTTCTTGCGATTTATTTGTTTTGTTACGAATTTCCACTGAAACATATCCATTTTTTGAGACAGATAGTGATTCAGGTATTTCGCAATTTTGATAAAATTGATGTGGGATTAAAACATCTCCTGTTTTTTGTTTTACAGGTAAGTTTTCCATAACACAAGTGTGGGATTCAATTTCTATTTGATTTGTTCTGATACCTGACGGTTGGTAATAAATTGGTAATTTACATTCAGGTGTATATAATTTTGAGTTATGGAAATCTAATTTTCCATTAAGTAGTTTCAAATTATCTAATCCTATTAATCCGTCAAAAATAGGATGAAATTTTAAAAGATAGAATTTCATGTTACCTTTCTTATTGAATTCTGAAAATATTGGGATTTCTGCCGCTTATTTATGCGTTGATGTTTGTAATCCGGTCGTTACGGTAAATGGTTCATAAAATTGTGACTGTGGAAAATTTTTTTCAATTATTTCTGGATTTAAAAATGATTTTGTCGAACCTGTGTCGATCAATAGTTTAAGTGGAGGTTTATGAATTTTCAAAAACGGTAATTCTTTTTTGTCTGATAAATTTAATTCTATTACGTTATTTGGTTTGAGCTTTGGGCAATTTGAAAATTTCGCTCTCCTTCATTTTTTTTATTATTATTATTCCTTTGACTTTGGTCTGTGTGGAATAATTCTTCTGATACCCAGTTAGGTTTTTGACCAGTGCTGCGGAAATGATTAAACGGTTTCCTTAAATGAGGGGGCGTGTTTCTGGTCGATATGCTCATGGGGGTTGGTTTATATTGTTCTTTCCGCTGTTTTCCAAACACTTGGGAATTAGTCGGAAAATGTTGAACAGGTGGATTAGGGTTTCTTGTGAATTGAATCGGCTTACTAGGGAATTGCTGATAATTTCTAGTAGCTTGATTATTGTGATTGGGGAAAGTATTATAATAAGATTGATGTTGATTATTTCTTGGTTGAAAATTTTGGAAAAATTGTTGATTAGTTGGTTTTGAGAAATGATTATTTTGATGATTCCTAGTCATTGATTGACTATGCGGAATGGAAAATTTCTGGTAATATCGAATATTATCCTCTTCGTTTATAAATTGTAAAGCTTGTGCTAAAGAATCAGGTCTCATAGCTCGAATGGTAGGACCTAAAGGATCTCGTAATCCTGCTAAAAATGTTTTCAAAGCTTGTTTTGTAAAGAAATCTCGTTTGCTTGTTGATTCAGCTTGACTACAATGAAGGTCAATATAATTGCTTATCGTATTCAATAAATGAATCGTTCGTTCATAAAATAATTGGGGAATTTCATTTGATTTTGTCGTAAATTGACTAAATCTTGGTTTAAACAATTTTCATCCCGTTGATCTCCGAAATTTTGGATTAACGCGATTTTTATTTCATTCCAACTTTTAGCTCCATGAATTGCAATTACTTCCTCTGCTCGGCCTTCTAGTTTATTTATTATTCCGTTTAATAAAAGGTGATTTTGAAAATTAGCCGGATTAGAAGTATCAAAATAATGATGAAGTAGACTTTCGGCAACATTTATAAATCTATGTAGTTTATTCGGACTTCCGTCGAATTGCGGAATGATAGATAAATTTTAATATCTAGTACCGGCATCGGTACCGCTGGAGAGACATTTTCACGATTGAATTTGTCTGTTTGTGTATTGAAATAGATAATTTATCTAATAACACGCTCAGTTCTGAATCTGGAGATAAATTGTTTTCGTCGATGGAATCAATTTTTTTTTTTTCAGAGGAATCTGACTCGAATATAAAAAATGCACTCACAGTTTCAACACGGTGATTGTACGCACTCCTGTAATTCCATCTAATTCAATGAATACTGATACGTCACTTTCGTGCAGAATATAATTTTCACGTGCGCGTCTCCTGTAGATGTTTTGCCTCGTATAATTTTGAAAGGTGTTATGTATTTAAGAATACCAATTTCGCGTGGAACTATGATAAAATGAGATGAAAAGGGAATAAACAAAACACTGACAATTTTTGAAGAAATTCGGCTCTATTTAACCCGTGAATAACGAAACTTAATTACTTTCGAATTACCAAAATATTTAAATAGGTTACGATACTTCATTCAATAATAAACAAGTAACCAATATACCCTTCAATTATTGGTGAATTTTATTGATCAAGTTACGACGTCTCTCACATCGTGCGTAAATTGAATTCCATCAGTATGTCGGTGTGACATAGGGTCCCAGGAGCCTTCCTAGGATTATGTATCTGAGAAATTTTCTTTTAATTTGAAGCATATCAGCTGACAGGTTAATATTAGTAGTTAACCAACATTTTTTTGTTTGAAAATAGAATATTTATTTCCAATCCATGTATGAAAGTGAAAAAAAATTGTTCAGTTCTTAATTATTGCGTGGTTTTTGTACCAGAAATGTCGCCCCTTCCTCCTCGTTGTCATTGAAGCGTTCCGACGAAACGTCTTCGCTTTCGATCTAATCTTCGTCGATAATTTCCTGCGATTGATTCATCTGCCCGCAAGTATCTTCATGCCTATCTTCGTCCAAATCGTCATCAAGAACTGCCTTAACTATAGATATTTCTACATTTTCGTAGTTTTCTTGATCGCATGTTAAGCACATGCTTGAGCATGTCTGCAGCCGCAGATCTGAGTTTTACATCCGCTCCGGAATCTGCAGGTTATCGTTTTCGAAATCTCGTTCGGAACCAATTGTTATTTTTATCGCTAAAAAAATTCGTAATAATTAGTACCTGTGCACTTTTTTTAATTTCATACATGGAATGGAGAATAAATATCTGAATTGGTGTTCAATGTTTACATTTGGTTTTAATAGTTAATTGATAAAGTGAATTTTAGAACTAAATTCAAATGTAATGAGTTTCAGGAAATGTCAAAACCAACCTCTAAAAGATATTGCTTTGAAATAATTTTTTTCATTAAATCGAATAACAATCCCGTTTCAACCACTTGGGGTTATTAGCAGGGGTACATACACATTTAAGTCAGATAAATCTATTCATATTTATGTCCTTAAAATATTCTATAATATTTTCTGGGTTAGTTGAGAGGGCTTGTTTCAGGTCTTGGTTGATATTGTTCTCTGTCCGTTGTAGGTTCAATGGGCCCCTATTCGACCATTGTTTATTTTTATCGCTAAAAAATTTCGTAATCATTAGGACCTGTGCACTTTTTTTAATTTCATACATGGAATGGAGAATAAATATTCAATTTTAAATATTTACTCATTTAAAAAAATGTCTGAGAAACCTAATTCTAGGAAGGCTTCGTTTGCAGTTCCAATTGTAATATGATCTGATAATAATCGCGTACAGTTTTACCGACCTCTCCGCTTAACTACCCCATCCCCCCCCTCCAACGGCAATACTCATGCTGTAGTATTTTTTATGCGGGAAGCAAGTATTGAACTAGATTTCCTGTGAATTTTTGCCTCAATATTGAAAAATGACGCAACACGATTTATTCAAAAAAAAAAAAATTCCTCTCCAAATGGTCAAAAATGACATTTTTGTTTAAAATTTTCAAAAAATCCAACTTTTCAATTCTGATATGAAAGAACGAAAAAAAATTTCTTGTACACAAAAATTTGATTCTTTCATGTTCGACAAAATAATTGTTTTTTAGACCGATTTCTGACGTATTAACGATTCATCAAAAGTACGCCCAATATATAAACATGTTAGAGGATCATTTGAAGAAATTTTAAGTACAAAATGAACTTCATATGTGGAAGCGTGTATGAGGTATTTGGGTTCGAAAAAAGCGTCGTTTTTTCGAAACAATCGATTTTTGCGGAAAGTTCCCAATATATTTGAATTTCTTCGAGATGATATTCTGGAGATCTACATTTTCATCATGTTCCGTAAAAAATGCATTTTATTCTGCGGAGATATAATGAGCGTTTGGAAAAAACACAATTTTTAGCGGTTTTTATGGATGAATAATTTGTTTCAGAATTTTTTGACATCGGATCGCCATAGGTAGATGGGTATTCAATAGTTCTACAACTTTCGTCTGAATCTTTTTTTGATTTTGTCGTGTTTTGACGTAGTAAAATAGAAAATACTGTTTTTGGTCCGTTTTGGGGCTGATTTGCGATGGTACCAGTTGTTTGTATTTCTGTTCATTGTATTCTACGGAAAATTTCCGATTTTTTTGATATTTTTATTCACTGTATCTCGATACAAGGCCCCAAATCCGTAAACAGACTGGGCTAATATTATCGAACCAAAAAACTGAAATTGAGATAATCTTCATGATATACCATGGAGACCATTGGATCATTAAAAACAAGTTGAAAACGTGGGGCTATTCCTCCAAAATATCGCGTTCAATACTGGAAAATTTATCATCTCTGTAAACATTTAATGTGACATTTTTTCTACATGAATATTTTGAATAATAGATATTTGGACGAGTTGTGATAGAGAAGTCCCATAGGTCCATGAATTAAAGTTCTTTATACAATTCCGATTATTGTTAATTCAATGTATTTTTTTTCATCAACATATTACTCAGGAATGCCGTAGCCATTTCACAACTTTCCAGATATGTCACATTTTTATCGTTATTTACATTAGAGCACTTAAAATTGTTTCATTACTTCTAATAATCGTATAATTGAAGCGAAACATTTTCCCTGAAGCGTATTGCGCGAACCCAATGAGTGGAAACTAGATAACAGCAAATTTGAATAATAGAAAGAAAAAATTGAATTCGAAATCTTCTTTCTCTTTCATTGCCACAACTATTTAGGAATTCTGAAGGTTTTATCGATGGCGTCTTCACGAACTTAGACGATGTTCAAACCGAATCACTGACGAAGATTTTGGATTTTCCTCATCTACGATGAATTATACAAGATCATCATTCACTCATAATTGACATGATTCAGAAAGAAAAACTATTTTCGAATTATATATCAATACGATTTGTATTGTCAAATTTGATATGGGGGATTTAATTGAAAATTTCGAAATATTCATGATCATTTTTTTAAGTATCCCAGTCCAGAATGGGACACTGTCACCCCAGAAGCTAAGAACTTAATCAATCAGATGCTCACCGTCAATCCGGGTAAACGAATAACAGCCGCTGAAGCTCTAAAACACCCATGGATTTGCGTGAGTATTCTAACTCAGTGTTGAGAAAATCGATTACACATCGACAATTTTAAATTTCAGCAACGTGAACGCGTGGCTTCAGTGGTACACAGACAAGAAACGGTGGATTGCTTGAAAAAATTCAATGCGAGGCGTAAGCTCAAGGTGAGTTCTGTCGGTATTGTACAAAGCTACTGAAGAGGAATCTTGCAGGGCGCTATTCTCACAACGATGTTGGCTACAAGAAATTTCTCAAGTAAGTATATTGCTCACTTTTCTAACAATATTTGCCTCGGTCATATTAATCGAAAGTATTTCCTTAATATTAATTCACACTCTCCAAACATATATTGTCAAGGAAGAGATAAAACAACACCAATCGGAAACTACTAGTTTTCTCTTTTTTTTTAATTTGATTATAAGTCGCAATATGCCCTAAAGCATGTTCGTGAGATATATTGACTGACTTAGTTTGTTAAAGATCTATGAAAAGTTGACATAGTGAACCTTCAAAACGATTTAATTATGAGTCCATACCAAATTGAGGCTGAAGGAATCATTATGAATTTTTGCTTCCACTTTTTCTATCCCAACATTTCAATAATTGCGGAAAACATGTTATTGAAATGTATTCTGTACAAAGCATTTTTCGATCAGCTATATTGATCGAAACTGTCCGATCACCTATCTGTACTGAAAACAATTTATAACTCTATCGTCACATTTTTCAACATTTAGCTTCAATAATGTGATCGTCAGATACATTAAACTGAACATAAATTGTTTTCTTTACAGCAAATGCACAAAAAATCTCTCTTCCATGGCTATACATTTCTCATGTCCACAACATTTACACCTACATAGCTATACGTTAATAGTGAACTACAAGTCTTCATATATTATCTTTCTGCAATAGTACGTTGGTCCTTCATGTCCGCCGAAATTCGGTTCGAGCAGCTTTCGTTGGTAGTCATTCTGCGCCTCTTAATTTTTTTTTGCAGCACACAGACTGACGCAAAAAGAAAATATTGATAAAATCATTTCCTTTTTAAACAGGATCATCCTGTATGTTTCCATAAATTTTCAAAGAGTTAAACTTCTTCCATAAAGCCGGAGATTTTTCAAATGTTCTCCTGATGGAAGTCATCGTATTTGAAAGAAACTACAGAAGTTTGCGGAAAAAGCGGTCAATTAAAAGTTCTCAATTGCAAGCAACGTTTGCGGCCCAAATGTAACAAAAACACATTTAATTGAAAAATTGGTGGAGATATCATTCCGTGATAATCAACCTACCATATGCAGGATTGTTGGAATATATTGCGGATATTTTAAAACCGGATCGCGAGCGAAGCGAGCGATTTGACCGTCCTTCGGCCGCCCCCTGTTTTATTTCCGTCCGACCTCTTAGGTCACTATAGGCGTATCGAATTTTTCTTTAATATTACGAAAATAGTATCGAAAATCGGGAGATCGAAATTAAAAGTTTAATTGAAATAGCAACCACTCAAAATGGATGAAACATTTCATTTTGCATTTATGATCAATAGAAATTTACAAAAGAAGAAAAATTAATGAGGTTATGTTACATTACCATAGACGGACATAGACGAAGCAGATAATCGACTAAACAACTAAATGAGGTGCACTTGAAGTTTAAAAATAGCAAGCAAGGAACCAACAATACACATTAAGGTCAAGAACGCTCATTGCTCGTATGTAAATAGAAGATATTTTGTAAATATTCTTAACGAAATACTTTATCGGGCTTTTCAATTTTATTAATGAAGAATTCACATTTATTCTTTCCTTTCATAACGATAAACTTCTTTGTAAACGAGGATTGTTCGTTAAAAGATTGAATACATACAGATGACTATAATAATAATAATAACGTAGGATTTAGTTTTTTTCCATCGGCGATAATTAAAAAATATTACGCCAATGAAACAAATTTTTTCACTGTCGCGGTTTCGAACCCGAGATCCCTCAGTACGAAACCGACCAAACAAACTCATTGCGAATTAAACAAACTCGAAATATCGACGAGAATCCATCCGAACGCGATCGGTAGGTGAATCTTCGAAATTTATAGTTTTTATTCAGTTCGTTCGATGGATACATCGATATTTGCTCTGCAAAGGCCAGACGGGCTCCTTTAATTTAGATCTGTCAACGCGTCCGTTCGGAACTTTCCGTAGCGCAATCGTATACCTTCGGCACACGAGGAATTTTACGAATTTCCAAATTTTCTGCCGTTTTTCCTGAAAACGGCTATTCTTACGGCCTAACGTTTCTCGTACGATTCGTAGCTACTTTTTTTTCGAATATTTTCATGTAAGCGATAATTCGATACTTCACGTAATAAAGGAGATATTACTAAAAGAAATGTTTTTCGAGCGGACGGTTTGGTTTTAGAATTGTTTGCGGAAAATCGGTAGATTTCACGTCCGCGACGTCCTGAGAAGAAAGAAAGCCGTATTAATTATCTATTCGAAACGGGCATTCCAAATTTTTTAGGAGCTAGCTGTACCCGACGAAAATCGATTCGTGGCAGCCTACTTTCTTCTATTTCTATTACGATAGGTCCTACAGTTTCGGGACCTTCTAGTAAAAGATAACTCGTAATAATTGAGGAACACCTTTAAAAGATCGTCCCGTCGTCCGACGTACCGTCTCCGAGATATAAGCAAAAAACGAAAAATTTCGCTCTTAGGGAGCTGCGGAATCGAGCGGCAGACAAAAAACAAAGAACTATCTTTGCCCTTTTCGAAAACGTATCTCGCGTCTTCCGATCGTACGTACTTCTTGAAATAAGGGCTTTTGAAAATTTCGCGGAAATGAGCGATTTTCGGTTTTTCGCAAGTAATTCGTATCAAGTTTTGGGTTCGAGGCAAGGAAAAATACCAACGATAAAATACCGTTCTTCCGGGACCGCCCGGGCCCCATCCAACCCTCTAGTCCCTCGACGAACGCCACGAAAAATTCGCGAAAAAAAACGCGCGACCGCCGATAAGTCGTTAACGGACGGACCGATAACGTTCGCTTACGAACTAATAATTTTCATTTATGCACCAAGGGTGTTATGTAGATCGAAATGCCTCAAGGTAGAAGAAACTTGAGAGAGCCAAAGACGCTTGAGAGGCATTACAATCTGATAATACTTTTGGTGCATTCAATGTTCAATTTTTTATTTTACGGTTTTATTTCGATAACCAATCGAAATTGATATTTAATTATAAACTACGCCCCCATTACATGGTAACTTCAATGTTGATAGCAAATGGAGTATTGACATTTCCCAGTGCCATCGTCTGGTGTATTGAATAATAGTACTGAGGTTAACTAAATCAAACTGAATCTATATTTTCCACAAACCTGTATTGAAATATTAAATACCAATTTATGATCGAACATTGATTGAAACTTCGTATAAAATAATGCAAATTTTTTTCATTGGTGACTGCACTTCCAAGAACAATCTGAAACCAATTGGCTTAGGCTCCATTCGTCACTAAACAACACAAGCGTCGATTCTTGCAAGCCCCATTCGATGTTATTTGTAGTCCAGACAATTCAGGATTCGCGATTTTCTCTGGATTATAGTGCACTTCTCCATGGACGCCTAACGCGTAAATTAGACTCGTTCTTCTATTTCTTACAGTTTGGTCACTTATCTGTAAGTGGTGAGCGTTCCAAATTTAATTGACTTGTCGTGTGTGTTGAATTTCTCAGAGCTCGAATTCCCATCTGTGCTGTGCCGCAGTTTTTATTCTGGTACAGTCAGTATGTTGCTCTCTAATATCTCCAGTTTGATTATATCGAATCTATGAACGACTTATAGTGGACTGCTTAGTCCCTAAATCATTGGCAACAACTACTTTCTACATTCTAGCTTGAAGCATTCCAATGGCCCTTAATTCCGCGTCTCTCTGAATGTGATTTGCGTTCCATAATTTAGACAAACAAAAATACTGAAATTTTTCGATAATTATCATTCGCTTGGTCGGATAACTTCTGATTTGATCTGATTATTGACACAATGAACGACATGAAGGAAGTGAATATTCGTTGGACAACAGAAGATCACATGCCATGATGTTCAAAATGATAAAAAAGTATTGCATAAATAACAAATAAAGATCTCCATGAATTAACATACAATCTCAAAGTATCCTTGACCCTTAGATTCTTTTGATGTGTGTATTTAAAACAGAACATTTCATATTTCTTTTATATCAGAAACAATGTGGAATATTTCAAATATTCTATGAAAAATGGTATTGGCCTAACTCGCAATTTGGTTAACCGCAAACATGATCATATTTCTGGCTTATGTGCTTTTAATCAGTACGGTATACTCCAATCTCCAGGATGTTATCAACTTAGATGAAAATTACAATACATTGTTCCACAGAACAACCAAATGCATATTTGCTGTTTGTAGGTTTTAGGGTTACAACCAAACACCACCGGGAGGCAGTTGTAGATGATCCGTTTACAATAAAATTTTTCATCGTATTGTAATATTTTTTCGCGATATCAACTTTTTATATCTCAAATATTTTTCCAAATTTATTTCTTACTTTTCAAAAATCAAGGGTTCGTCTGTATTTTGTTGCTACGTCTCATTCAAGAATTTAATGATTCTGATTTTGCATGAGCGCAATTCTGAATATTCATTGATATATTGATAAAATTCCATATAACAGTTCATGAAAGTTGATACCATATTAAAATGAAGGCTTGTGGTGCACTATATTCGTATGGTTAGAAATACGTACACTTTCGCAATGAAATTAAACAAAACCTTGTATTGTGACAAATAATGTAAAAATTGATGTTTTCGTGTTATTGGCGGAAGATAAAGCATTATAGATTTCCATTGCAACTCTAACTAAATTCGAAGAATAACTGCAAGAATACAATCAAGCTCTATGATCCATTATTGTATATTTCTTTTTGAATGGGAGTTTATAACATTCAATGAGTGTACAATACAACAACTGAAGTATAAATACGTTGAAAATACAATAATTATTTGTATACCAAGGCAGGTAAGTGCACCGTTCCCTCCCTCGGATGCCCGGGCTTGCCGAGGGCATTAATCATCAAATGGTACGGGTTGATATTTTCATGCCACATAACGTCATTTTTTCAGTTCGAATCGTCACTTCACCTCCCTTGGGAGGTACCACTTTCTGCCCTCAAAAGAGGGAGGAAAGTGTCACTTTCCGATGATGTCGCATGATAAATACATTTATTACGTCAAAAATGATAAAACACTTCACTTTATGTCTAAACGAAAAAATCTATAATACGGAGCAAAGGGCTGGTTTTTAAAAGGTCACTTATTTATTGATTGGGAAATTATTCACGGAAAGGGGCAAATAAAAGATGTAGAAAAGTCATTTACGACATTCAAAATGTCAATGCGGGCAAATGTCATTTTAACCGCAACTATAGCACTACTGGCGATTCATTATAATTGATATTCTGCGCCAACAAAAACGAAAAAGAGCTATTTACTCGGTAGGTCAAGACATTATGAGGAAATGTTCGGACACGTCGAGGTGTTGTTTGGAATCACTTCATAACGTTTAGCTGGCGCGAGTGGCGAGCTTCTTCAAAGGTCTCGACATCTTCGATGCACTCTGTTGACCAAAAAGTATTGTACCGCGGGTGCTAATTGAAACGAAACGATGACCAACTTGGTAACTACCCAGAAAACTTATCTAAAGCTGATACATATATAATTATAGGAAACATGAACATAAATTTACTGTTGTGAACGAGTATAGAAATATTTCAAATAATACGGATATAATTCGATTACGAACGGATGCACTCGTCTTGAGACAGATATGTGTATTGGTCACATATTATATAGAAGCAAGGATTCTGAAAATCAAGTTGATGAAGTTACAGGATTATGAAGCAATAATTGAATCACAGGCTTTCTATAGAATAATTGGATGGTAAGGTATTTATCAAAATGATTCAAAAAAGTCAGAAATTATTCAAAAATGGTTTCTGAAGATAATCTACAAAAAAATGCACATCTCTAAGGCTATGCTATATCAGAAATAACAGTAAATGACAGTTGTTTGCGCAAAAACTAATCACAAAAACCTTTCGGAAAAGAAACACCGTTAATATAGGTTAATCTGAACCATCAAACAAGAGCAGTAAACCTAACATATCAACAACCGAGGCGTTCACATCACGAAAAATTTGACAGGCGAATAATTTCGCCTTTACGAATTTTTTACTCCAAGAAGGGAGGGAGCTGCAGAATCGAGCGGCAGACAAAAAACAAAGAACTATCTTTGTCCTTTTCGAAAACGTATCTCGCGTCTTCCAATCGTACGTACTTCTCGAGATGAGGGTTTTTAAAACTTTCGTATTGAGTTTCGGGTTCGAGAGCAAGGAAAAATACCCACGAAAAAATACCATTCTTCGCGGACCGTCCGAGCCCCCTTCCGATCCCCTAGTCCCCCGACGAACGTCACAAAAAATTCTCGAAAAAAAACGCGCGACCGCCGATAAATCGATAACGGACAGACCGATCACGTCCGTTTTCGAACTTGTTCAAAAGAATGTCAAGATCTACCGATCGTTATAAAAATCAACCCCCTATCCCTAAAATTCGGCCTGCTAACCTCTCTACAACGATTCGTGCGACGCACATTTTTTCGCCGGATCGATCTCACGCTACCGTAATATAGCGGTTATAACAACCGGTATATAAAATAAAATAATAAATAATAATAATAACAATAGGACAAACATGCCATACCTATTTTGCATCTCAATTTCTTGAAATTTTACAGAAACACTTGAAAAAATTGGAAAGATAGCAATTATATTGAAAAAACTGTGGATGAACGTCGATACTTTTGAAATCATTATCTTATCTTATCTAATTAAACGAGGTAGTAACCCTATATCTTATTAAACGAGCTAGTGAACTTATACATTATATATATTTGTATTATTTCTCTTCCCAAATTTGCAGTCAACAATCAAAGAACATTTGGACATTTCATACGACGTTTCGATCGTTATACGATCATAAACTTGTATTTGTTTAATTAAAAAATTTTTTTCAATACAACTTTTGAGTGTGGTTTGACAATTTGATAATGTTAATAATGTTGCTTAGACACAGATCACAGATTACTGTTTAACAATAACTTTAAAATATTCCATTATAAATTATACTTAAATTTTCAATATCCGTTCTAAAATTGACAGAGTTTACTTCTTTTTTGACATGTATTAACTCTTTGATTATTCGTTTCTGATAGTTTGATTCTTGATCAAGGATTGTCACATTATTGAAATCAAAATTGTAGTTTAATTCATGTGAATGTTTACTAAGAGCTGTACATTCATTATTTAATCGTAAAGAGTATTTATGGTTGTAAATTCATTTATGTAAATATTGTTTCGTTTGTGCAATATATTGTCCTGGACAATTTATACAAGAAATTTTGTATACTACATTCGTTTATTTATTTTCATCTGTAGGGTCTTTTAATTTAGTGAAAAATCTATTTATAGTGTTGTATAGTTATGCTTAAGCACCTTCCCGCGAAAGGTATTGATCTACTGTTGAAAATTTGTAATAGGGTCTGGCAGACAGGACAGTGGCCAACCAACTGGAGCACCTCCACTCTCATACCGCTGCATAAAAAAGGATCCAGTAAAAAATGCAATAATTATAGAACTATAGCATTGATCTCTCATCCAAGTAAGGTCATGCTCAGGATCTTGTTACAGAGACTTAAAAACTATTTAGAATGGCAAATACCACGAGAACAGGCTGGTTTTGTGAGGGGAAAGGGTACGAGAGACCAGATCATGAATGTGCGGCAAATCATTGAAAAAACAAGAGAATATGGCAAAATCAACGTGGAACGTGGTGTACGACATGTATTCTGTCACCCTTGTAGTTTAACGTATATGGAGAATACATCATAAGGAAAGCCTTGGACGGCTGGGAAGGAGGATAGATAGTCTCCGCTACACTGATGACACAACACTCATCGCCAAAGACGAGCAGGAAGTGTCGAATCTTATTGAGCGAGTAGAGAGAGTGAGCTTGGAGTTTGGTCTACAACTGAACCGACAAAAAACGAAACTTATGCTAATAAATCGCACGCAAAGCATGGAAGAAATGCCTAGTATCCAAGACATGGAGAACGTAGAAGAAATATTCTATCTAGGTGCCCACATCAGCAGAAATGGCGGATCAAGTCAAGAAATCAGAAGAAGGATAGCCCTCGCCAAAGCAGCTATGGCCAAACTCAACAAAATTTGGAAAGATCGGCATATAGCAACCACAACAAAATGCCAATTAGTAAACACCCTCGTTTTTCCAATTGCGTTATATGCAGCAGAATCATGGACCTTAAAAGCCACAGACATCGCCAAGTTGGATGCGTTTGAGATGTGGGTCTGGAGAAGACTACTGAGGATTTCCTGGACAGCCCGTAGAACCAACGCATCCATACTGGAAGAACTTAACATCCAAGTCAGATTGTCAACTAAAACCAAACAACTGATTCTAAAGTATTTTGGACATGTCAGCAGGAGGAAGGATGATAATGTCGAAAAACTCATGGTCCAAGTAAAAGTAGAGGGAACACGGCCTAGAGGACGTGCTCTAAAACGATGGCTGGACCAGATTAAGCAGTTTACAGGAAAATCCTTCCAAGACAACATTAGAAGTACGGCAGATAGAGAGGAATGGAGAAGAACTGCTGGAAACACAACATGAGACAAACATAAGATCAGAAGAGAGAGAGAGAGAGAGAGAGAGAGAGAGAGAGAGAGAGAGAGAGATTCTTTTATAACGCTATTTATTAAAGAACTGGGACAACTGTTTTCTACTAAAATATTTTTTACTTTATTAATTTGTTCTTTGCCTTTCGTTGGTTCAGTTGATTTCACTGCTCTATCTATTAAACCAACAATAATATTCTTCTTTAAAATTTTTGGTACACTTGAATTGAAATTGTTTTTGGTAAACCACGTTTTATTTATTTTGTTTTCATCATTATTATAATCGAGAGTTAGATCTAAAAAGTTCATAGTTTTGTTGTTATCCGTTTTTATTGTGAATTTAATTGTATTGTGATAATTATTAAATGCTTGTAATATATTGTCCTCTTTATTGATTAGTATTGAAAGTATTATATCATCTATAAAACGTTTGTATATTGGTATGTTATATGGAATGGTAGATAGAATATTTTCTTCAACATATTCCATAACTGAACCAACAAAATACAAAGAACAAATAAATGAAGTAAAAAATATTTTAGTAGAAAACAGTTGTCCCATTTCTTTAATAAATAGTGTTATAGAAGAAAGAATAAACAAAATATATAATAATAATAATGATAATGAATTAGATTCTTCTAATACAAAGTACATTAGAATACCGTAAATTCCGGCATTATCCAAAAAAATAGATAACGTTTTACGTAAATATAATCTTATTCTAACAAATAAACCATACAACACCTAAATAGATTTTTCACTATATTGAAAGACCCTACAGATGAAAATAAACAAACGAATGTAATATACAGAATTTTTTTGTATAAATTGTCCAGGACAATATATTGGACAAACAAAACAATATTTACATAAAAGAATTTACAACTATAAATACTCTTTACTATTAAATAATGAATGTACAGCTCTTAGTAAACATTCACATGACTTAAACCACAATTTTGATTTCAATAATATGACAATCCTTGATAAAGAATCTATCAGAAAGTATCAATCAAAGAGATGATACCTATCAAAAAAAAACTCTGTCAATTTTAGAACAGATATTGAAAATTTAATTATAATTCATAATCTGTATCTAAGCAACATTATTAACATCATCAAATTGTCAAACCACACTCAAAATTTGTATTGAAAAATTTTTTTAATCAAACAAATACAATTTTATGATCGTATAACGATTGGAACGTCGTATGAAACGCCCAAATGTTCTTCCTGTTGTATCTGCGTAGACGTCACAAATTCTATTTCTACTGCACTGATAAGCAAAAACTGAGGTGAAAATGCCTCTTTCCTTTCGAATAAATCAAAATACGGCTACTGCTCCTTCCTTTAACTCTCTGTTTCAACCAGATTCAAGCATTTTTTACTTTGTTAAATAAAAACGAAATGTTATTAATACAGATAAACGAGCGATTGAGAGCCACAGTAACATTCCTTTGTCAAGAAGTAATACTTTCATTGTTGTCTGCAATTTTGGAAAAAGAAATAATACATGTTCATAATCAGTCGAAATGGCGATAGCTATATTATGTATATATATTTGTACACGGATCTCGAAAACGGCTCTAACGATTTTCACGAAATTTGGTAGTTGAAGCCTTTTCGGTAATAGAAATTGGATGAACTAATTCTCATCCCTGTAAAAAATCGCGTTGAATGGCAGTTGCACGGTTAATTCAATGAAACTTCATGAAACGACAACAACTCTGAGAGAACATGTTGTATCTGCGTAGACGTCACAAATTCTATTTCTACTGCACTGATAAGCAAAAACTGAGGTGAAAATGCCTCTTTCCTTTCGAATAAATCAAAATACGGCTACTGCTCCTTCCTTTAACTCTCTGTTTCAACCAGATTCAAGCATTTTTTTACTTTGTTAAATAAAAAACGAAATGTTATTAATACAGATAAACGAGCGAAGCTTGGTCGTTCAGGTACCAAGTTTTCTGATGTTTAACAAGAGATCGTTTAAAATTATACTAGAGATCCTTTTAATGATTGTAACAGTCTTAACCCTGTTGATGTACCTCTGTCTCTGGAATAGCACTTCAAGTTTTCTATACTTAGAGATCTTTTCGATCTGCTCCTCAACTAGGTTGTCTGCTTTTGGAGCGTCCACTTCAATTCGATTCTATCTGTCAGAACGCGGTCAGACCTACTGTGGGGAACTCCGGGTCAGTCAAGATAGTGCGATCCCAATACATCTTGAACTGGGCATTGTCCAAAATTCTCTTAGGTTTGTAAATGTAGTAAAGCACATTTCCCTTGTGTTGAAGTTACAATTTTAATGCCAGTCCTTGATGCACAATGTTTGCCACTGTGTCATGTCGCATGTCCATCTTTGTATTCTGTAGATGCGAATACTCGACATCCCTCTATTCTGCAATATTCTGCCTGAAACCAACCAGTAATTCGACGTTTTTTTGTCGACATTTTCCCTTATGGACTCATTACAATGTCCTCCGTATCTTTTCCATATTCAGTTTTTGATATAGCGCAATCTGATTTTAGCTCAGTTTTAGAGTAGTCGAGTCATCGATTAGCCAGACCACTCTACGCATGTGTAAATCACGAAATAGTTGCGGAGATTCATTATTCGTTTGTCCATCATGTTACCGATATTTGCCAATCCTCTACGGTCCTCATGTCATGGTAGAGTGATCCTCTCAGTTGAACTTTTTTTGTGGTGGTTATTGAATTTGGCTAGCAGCATTCTCACTTTCCGTTGCAGATTGTCAATGTCAGTCGTACTCCACTTCATTATTTCGAATGAGTAGGCAAGAACGGAGGAGGCGTGGATATTGATTGCCTCGACAAGGTTTTTACTATTAAGTTTAGTTTTCGGTACTTATCTTACTGCTTTTGTAAATTCTGTGGGGATTTCTTCCTTCATTGAATGGTGGTCGATCCTTTGAGATTGCTTGATATCCACGTATTTATGAGTGTTCCCTTCCTGCCTGCACTCAATGTGATCTCCTTTTGCCTTTTCGGATACTTAAGATGCGACATTCACCTTAGCCAAGTTGCATTTTTTTGTGAAGCATGTGATCCAATTGTTACTTGTTGATTGTCATTAGATTCAGGTCGTTCAAATACAGTAGGTGTTGCCCTCTTTAAGAAAAAATCCGTTGTTGGTGGACATTAGTCTATGCGATAGGGGACTTATGGCCAAGGAGAGCGAGATAGGGCTCAACGATTCTCCCTGGAATATTCCTCTGTTTATTAGTATCACGTTTGTATATATATTAAAATACGCTACCTTTAAGTGGATTTTGATCTTCCACGTGGACATAGCATACTCTACTTACATTGTATATTTTCAGCATTTTGATCAACCAATCATGAGGCAATGCTTTCCTGTGGTGAACGTATACCATATGCAAGTTCCTTTTCTTCGAAAAGGTTTGGTTGCCGATTAGAAAGTCTATGCAACCTTTCTCTTGCTCAGTAGTGACAATATTTTGCTCGCAGTGTTCATAGGTTCTGTTAATAATACAGAACTCATCAATTTGATAGCTGGTATCGATAGTTTTTAGTAAATGTGTTCAGTAAAGCAGATTTATTCTTCCATATACACCAGTGCTCTTTGCCAACAGCGGATAACGGTACTTTCCAAAGACCCGATGACAAACAAGTCCCTTCGGCTGTAGTGCCGAAATAATTGATTTCAGAAATTTAATCGAATACAGAAAAATTACATTCATACACTGTATTGCCAAAAATATTTGGGCAGTCATTTTTAGTGATTATATTAGCGGACCATATATCATTCCCCGAAATCGGAATGGCTAACTCTATTTAGAATTGGAAATTGTTGGAGAACCATAACCCAATAGATTTCTTTCTATGGAGTCACCTCGCGACCACAGTTTATGCTACATTTCCAAGAAGTTTGGAATTATTGCTCAAGTGCATTGTTCACGAATATCGTCAAATAAATACCGAAAAAGTCCGGAATGTTAGACGGCGTTTCGAAGCAAACATGTTTTATTTCTTATTTTGCTAGAAAGTTATCGAATAGCACTTTCAACGTTTGATTCAAATATTTTTCTTTTTAGTAAAAACATGGTGTTCATAAAGAAATAAACGATTTTCTGGTCAATGGTAACTGAAAGGTGAAAAATTTTTACACACCGGAAAATCCTTTCAGAAATATTCTATTTGATGTATCACTACTCCACCCCATTTTCCGTTTGAGATCTATCTTAGGAGCTGAGAATTTTAATCAGTCTATAATAAAAAAATCTTGCTTCTCCAAGCAAAAATCAAAGTACCTGGGCATCTTTGCATAATGTATTGACCTATCGAAAAAATGGCTTTGTGTCGTTTATGTTGGTGCACCTGTAATATATCGCTTTGTATACATTCACAAAGATTTAAAATAAAGTTCTTTGGAATAAGAAATGGAAATTCTCCTTTAGTAGAACGTTCAATATTTTTGTCGTTAATTTCACGCCCTCTTAATAAAGAGTGTCAGATAGTATAAATGCCAAATAATTAAATGAATATTGCATATATAAAGCATATTTCATATATAGAAAAAATGAAA
Organism: Novius pumilus; assembly: GCA_020654155.1. Taxonomy (NCBI): domain Eukaryota; kingdom Metazoa; phylum Arthropoda; class Insecta; order Coleoptera; family Coccinellidae; genus Novius; species Novius pumilus. The sequence goes on along the minus strand of JAIFOV010000510.1, from coordinate 145,157 downwards.
TCGCGGTTCCATTGAATTAAATATGCAAGAGAAAAACCGCGCGCACTTACACCTGCAGTTGTGCTGCTATGTGGGTCCGTCCTTTTGTTCGGCGCAAATTGAATCCGACGCATAATGGGTAACATTTTGACAGGCCTGCGCGGGTGTCAATATGCGGTACCCTAATGAAATGTATGAATTCTACCTTAAAGCTGGATTTCGCCAGCACTGAATGTCACGTAATGTCATTTTTTTTTTGACGGGCTCGTTTTATTTACTCATACAATATACTTAGCTTGAGTTGTTTGTCTCTTTGGAACTAACTATCAAGTTCCACGACGTATTTCTTAAATCAGACAAATATTCTTTTGCACTAATTGACTACATACACATTTTGACTCAACCTATTTAATTTATCAATCAAAATTGCATGGTCAAAGATACCACTTTCTTAACACATTTACGTATATTATGAATAATTTTTTTTTTCGAAAATGCTGTAATATTGATTCCTGTCGACATTTTGAAAGCTTATGAAACGGGGATGTAGGGTGCACTAAAAGCATCATTCATTCTAGACACCTGTCGGCGAAGATAATTGTATAAACATCATGATCATAGAGTAATTTAATTACATCCATATGCAAATTTAGATGTAAAATATTCGAAGGCATTCACACAAAAACATACAAACAGTACATATACAGATCCCACACATCTTCTAAAAACACTCACCCTTAGTAGCTTAAGAGAATTAGGTAGTTGGTAACTTTGTTTTATTGATTGTGGCGGACTTGTTTGCGCCATCCTACCCCACTTCACTTCACCTTGATACAACTAGAATGCGGTAAGAACACTGCTGTCAGCATCTTTCAACCCCACAATTCCGACCTTTTTCGCTTTTCAACTTTCTTTATTTTATTGGGAAAAACGTTGAATCAAAAATTTTCGTATTTCATCATTAGTTCAACGTTATTCCCCCTTATATTTACATGATTTTTTCACTACGTTTATACTATGAATAAATTTTAGATATGCGATGACGTGGGGAAATCTTGTGTGTCTGGCCTGCTTCTGCATGTTTCATTTTTTTCTGTATTGTTTTATTCTTCACCCCATACTTCATTACTCGAAACATGACATCAGCTTTCACTACTTCCATGTTCAAATTCATCAATTGTTATTCTAAATGTAATGAAACAGAAAGATGCGATAATCGTTAATATTTGCGTGAAACTTCGTTCGCTTTTGTTATCGAAATGTCATTGAAAAAAAAACTTTCGATAACAGTTTTTCATAATTTACCAAGCACCAAATTGGCTTATTTTCCACTCACGTTTTTTCGACTCTTTCACAGAGGAAAATGTTAAGTTTTAATAGAAATTCTGCATTTTTAGGTAGAAGCATCATAGTGAAAAAGAGCGACGGGTCTCAAGTCAAGGAGTCGACGGACAGTTCTACCACACTCGAAGATGACGACGTCAAAGGTGAATGAAAATTATTCAATTCTCTTTTAAGCTTTCGTTAATACAAGTGATATTATTTCCAATATTGGCAGTTTCTGATTTATTTTGCGAGTAGTGTGAAAGTGGATGCTATATCTTTTATAGATGACTTTTACGACAGTTTTGACGTCGCAAAAGAATCATTGTTAGATCGTGTAAATATGTGGAAATTGGGAGAATATTCTCCAATAGAACACCCTACCACTGGTTTATTTGTTCAAATTTCATCGGAACGTCCCCATACTTCAAGGGGGTTTCGAAGGTTGCCATGTTAGAAAGCCATTTTCTTATGTTCATTACTTTGAAAATTTATTGGTTGGAAGAAATTTCATTTTATAGCATGATGTCACTTGGTCTGAAAAAGTACCAGTGGTATAATTCTAAATCATTGATAATGCCACCATCGTGTGCAGAGCTGTTTAATTTGCTTGCTTCAATCGCTTAATTTGCTTATAGAACGACAAAAAACAATTAAAAAAAATTTTAACGTTCTTTAAACTATGTAATATGATAAGTGGGCCGCATAGGTAATTATTTTATTTTCTGGGCCGTCGCTCAGAGGATAAGAAGGGAGTCGATCGCAGTTCTACAGTTATTGCCAAAGAACCGGAAGGTAAATCATTCTAATAATAATAATTTATCTTGAATCGCGCTGCATCATTGACGATTGCTTCATTCGATTTTTCATCTATTTTTTTTTATTCAATGATGCAGTGTAGGTAACTAATAATTCATAATTTCGAACTATTTACTATCATTCTATGCCCATTCCATGAAATTATCTCCCGGGTTACATGCAACGCGGCCTTGTTTTTCACTTATGCTTCTTTCCTTCGGTTCAATCTAATATCACTAGCAATTATACATTAAATTGAAGAGACATTTGGAGGAACCCATGTGCGGAAAATTCGAACTTTGGGAGATAGCATTACCTTTCCTCTAGTAATCACATCATCTTTCATCCAAAAAAATGTCGACATCTGTTATGGAGCTGGATATAACAGGACAATCATTTTGTTTGAATCATTTGCAGATTATTTACATAGCTACGTAACATTGTTAACATCTATTTTGTAAACCCTTCTCCCTCTTCGCAGATGTCCTTGTACACGAAGAAGTGGCTTACTTATGCCAGAATTTCACTACTTTAATGTGAAGTGTCGTAGACTTATAATATATTCACTATTTGAAGATTCTCCAAATAAAAAAAATTATTGGCTTTATCCCTTAAGAAACAATAAATAAGGCGCTCGGTATGGAAAAAATATGGTAGTAAATTCGATCGTTTAGCGTTACGGTAAGATGGGTATTCAATTGAGCATGAACTCGCAGGAGGCAAACGGCATCTGGCTATATTTCCCCAAAATTTGGGCATCAACGGGAGGAATACTGTAATTAGAGAACAAATATATCTACATTCATAGGTTTATAACTCTAATGAATAACACTATAAATAATTGGGCAGTGCCCACTCTTTCGTTGCCTTAATAATTGTGAAAACGGACCTGTTTGATTCCCCGGATTGTTGAAGACAGAGTATTTAGTTCTTGCTCAGGAATTGTAAACTATTGCTAACCCCAACAAAGGCTACTGACGTGAATCTTTAAAGAGTTTCAAATAATTTGGCTAGCCACTATAACCCCTTCAACGTTCTCGATTTGAGCATTGCTCCATGATTTTACCAGTAACTTTGCAGATTAGAAAAATGTACCATTGATCAAATTTCTAAATAGAGAACTTTATTCAACGATGGGCGATGATCTCAATATTGGCCCAATGAGATGTAATAGTATCATTGATGCATTCGTAACAATAGATATTTGTGTACTGAAGAAGGAAAGTGCATTATTTCCTCCCGCGGATGAAATCCGCAAGCCTCAGTCATTAATAATTCAAGGGAGGGAAACGCACTTTACTCCAGAGACATATACAGGACTGTCGTGTCCCCTGATTTTGCTCTCGAAAATATTCACACGTGTTTCGAGAACCCAATTCCACGCATTTGTGCTTTGTCAACAAGTGTTCTGTTTATGCCCATTTGTCACGCTCGGACCACTTAGGGTATCGAAAATATCAAATAACGTTAGATCATAAATCTCCAGTTTATAGAAGGATTGATTGTTATTAGTATAATTTATATTCGAAACGAAAAAGTGGCTGACACGGCCATTCTGACATGCGGTCTCACCGCAGTTGTCTTCGTCATAACCACCGCAGCGACCAGCAATACATTTAATCATAACACGCAACCGCAGCTGCGATCGCCACCACAGTGACAAAAGAATACTCTTCTACGTTTCTCCTTTCATCATCAATACACAAAAATCAACACATTCTAGTATGTGTACTCCTTGTCGAATCGATACTAGTAACTCAACTAAGATTGTTAACTCAGCTGCAAAACAGTGCGTATAAGCGGACTTACTTTCGTAGATATGAGAAGTACTACCCTCGACCGCACGAATACCGCTGACTGCAGGAAAAGTGCAGGGCAGCATCAAAAGCAGTCGTGTGGGCGGGTTGCTACTCCTTCTGTGAACTGGTTCGGCCTTACGACCGAAGTCAAAAGGTAGTAAATGAGATATAAACTGACTAATTATTAGTGTGTGGCCGGTGGCGGCCGGGCAGCAGCATTCTAATAGAAAAGTTTTGTATGGTGACAAAACCATCCGTACTGCAGCAGAAAGAATGATAAACACTGAAGATGTGGAGTTGTTCTATGTTTTCTGAAAGATTTCTTTATGTGATTGCGACGAAGAATCAATCTCGTTACAGAAGCAACATAACGAGGAATCTACAGTTCGTTACCGCACCAATGAAACAATTGTTACAGCCTTTGTCAATAATGCAAAGCACTTTACGTCGCAAAAGTATTCGACACGCTTGAGAGTTGTTACAATCGTAACGGCACCTCTCTCTCAAATTTAATTTTTTTTTTTGCTTCATTTGGTCTTTCACGTAACGGCATCTTGATTTGGTCCAGCTGAATTTCACCAAAATAATCTGCAGACTTGATATAAAATTGGGCAAGAACAATGTGTAAAATTTAGTAGTTTCATGACATCTAATTCACAATTAGTGCTGAAAGAAATAATCAAACGAGTGAAATCTGCGAAGTGCTTGAGCCAAAGCCGAGTGTTCAAAACAACTGTAACACAACCTAGCACCTCACACGTCAAATTTCTTAATTGTTATTTCAAATTCTAGAACTAGGTTTCAGTTCAACATCGTTTTAACATTCATTTTGTTGTATCATTTCACTACTTCCGCAAACAACTTTATAACCCCAAGAATTCGAGAACTGTCAACCTTCAAACTTTTTTTTTTTTTTTTTTTTTTAACACAAATTAAAGTGAACAAGTTCAATCCGGTCTGATGCTACGAAACCAATACTAGGTATTCTTCAAAGACACAAAGTGATTTCTCGCTTAATATTCTCTCAAAATCCATTACAAAGGAGAAATTTATGTAACATTTATTCATTGCATTTTTCTGCAAGAAAATCGTCAACAGAGCAATTCAAGTACGCTGAACTGAACACAAAAATTGGGCATAAGTTTCGGAACTTTGCCTGTGCGGTCATAAAATCGAGTCGTGAACACCTAGACTAACAAACGTATTTAACGTAGTATGAGGAACCATATAATTCATGTTTCGCTTTTCCTCATTTGAATTAACGTGGTGGTACAAATTCGATGAAGTATTTCCATTTTTTTTTTTTTCAATATCGTTACGAACTTCTACAATTAATAACTATTTCTGCTGAAAAAGTGGCACAATCTCTACGAAATTTGGTACATCGGGGTTTGAGAATGTGATCTACATTTCTAAAATATTATCGAGATGGTATGGTTTCCGGTTGTACCGGAAGTTAATATCAACTTCCTCATTTTGTATATTTTGTATATTTCTACTTATTTGGATGGCTCGTTAAATTTGCGGAATGTTTCATCCGAAAAATTTTCGATATCTCCTTTTTACCAAACTATTTGCATCCTTTTTGGAATGTTCAGTGAAAACATATTGTCATCTATCCTTGAATATTTCAGGTACGTTCGCTTGAATAACATTTTTTTTGTCACAGTATTGTTGATAAGATAACGGGGCTCCAGGGAAAAAACCCTAGACAGTATCTTTGTACAGGCTGCTCCAAAACTTGGATCAAACTCGCAAATTTAAAAAGGTCAAAATTTCGAGTTTTTCAAATGGTAAGCTCAATGAATGGGATCAAAATCACACATAAATAATGATAGTTTTACTATACGACTATGTATCTAATTCTGATCTTTTTCTGGAAAATCTTGAAAAACCATATTCCCGCATCAAAATGAATGAGTGGTGAGGAACTGGTAAGGAAATAGGAGGAAACAGATTTCATGTAAAAATCATACACCCGACGAGTTGCATGCACCACTTTGTCGGTATGGAAGCATTTTTTTTAAACTAGGGCCAAAAGAATTGTATTGAAAAAAATATATTCATGGGAATTCGTATGAATAAATTTCTGCAATATGTTCATTTGGATATCACATTCTGTTATTGTACTTCATCAAAATAGCAATATTCTTAATGAGAATCCTTTTTGAAGTCAGCAATATAATACAAAAAAACTAAATTTTTCAATAAATGATTGATGGTTCATTATACCTACTATATCATATCTCGTATAGAAAACTGCTTCAAGTTCCTATTTCAATAAAAAGATAATAGTACAAACTTGTATTATATTCAAAAAATATTATATCGTGATTTACTATTAATGATATGTTTTCATATACAAAAGTTAAGCATGTCAAAAGAGATTTCGTTTCAAAAGTTTGAATAAATAAGCGACATTGAAAATAAATGGCAAGGATCTTAATGAAACCAAATTAAAATTTCATTATAATAAATAAAAGGATTCATAACTCCTTTCTCTATAGATATAAAATCATTCGAAATTAGCATAGGCCTTATTTCCATGAAACCCTTGTCCTGCAAGATTTGAATATCCGATATTCAAGTCCTGTAAATAATTGATTTCAAATGTCCCCAAAGAAAGAAATCAAGCTGAGTTAAATCGGGAGACCGAGCTGGCCAGTTCCATGGTCCCAAACGTCAAATATCACGGTTTTTGAATAAGTCAGTTAGCTTGAGACTAATGTCATTTCTTGTATGTGCTGGTGCGCCATCTAATTGATACCAAGCTGTTCTCAGTTTGTTCAAAGGCAGGTGGTGCAGAAAAGTTGCAACAGTTGTATTCAGAATTTGTACATACCACGCACTATTTTAATTTTCCTGTTCAATCGTATAACTAAACTGATTTTCTTCTAAAAGACAAAATATTTACAAAAAAAATTTCTTGATATCCTGTTTTGCGTGTGATATGGGGATTTTCATTTGTTCAGAAACGCATGTTGTGTCAATTTACAATGCCTTCCCGATCAAATAACGCTTCATCGCTCCATATAACGTCCTTCAGAAAATCGGGATTTTCCGTGATTTTTGTTACTTAATATTTTAAAATTAGTGTTCACAACAGATGCATTTTAATGTTCGAAAGGATCTACAAATGCTGTTTTTGATGATTTCCCAGAAAATGATCAGAATTAAATACATAGTTGTATAGTAAAACTATCCCATTATTATGTAATATTAATGTCATTATTTGACTGTTCGAAAATATATTTTAGGATATCTTGGGAAATTAGTTATTATTCTTAACAACCGCGCTGTTACCTAATTGTTTATTGTTGTGTCACATACGTTTCGTTTTGCTTTTCGATGATAACGAATGTCGATTTTTTCGTGATCACCATCTTACACAGTAACCTAACCGTCGTGAGTATAATTGCCTCCAATACTCTAACTATGTATAATTTGAAAAATTTTCAAGCTTCTCCTGAAGGTGACATATGTTTGTTGAAAGCTTGAGGATCAAAAGATAAGAGTCTCCTGTGTGTTTTGACTGAATTTCCCAAGATATCCTTAAATATACTAAAACTATCATTATTTTCGTGAGTATTTTAATCCTATTTAAAAAAAATTGTGGTTGCCATTTGAAAAAATTGAAATTTTGACCTTTTGAAAGTTCGATGCGAGTTTTGGAGCCACCTGTACCAAGATACTGTCTAATTTTTTTCCCTGAAGCCCCGTTATCTTATTCACAATAGTGTAAGAAAAAAAAGTTATTCAAGCGAACGTACCTGAAATATTCAAGTATAGTCTACAATAAGTTTTCATTGAAAATTCCGAAAAGAATGCAGATAATTTGGTAGAAAAAGGAGATAACCAAAAACTTTTCGAACGAAACATTCCGCAAATTTAAAGAGCCATCCAAATAAGTTGAAAAATACCGAATGTTGCATTTAAAATAACTTGATATCAACTTCCGGTATACCCGGAAACAATACCATACCATACCATCTCGAGAATATTTTAGAACTGTAGATCAGATTCTCAAACCCAGATGTACAAAAAATCATAGAGATTGTGCCATTAGTTTTTTAGAAACGTCTAATGATTAAGGTAATGTGATATGTACGACATAACAGTTATTATTGTGTTGGAAAAAGTTTTTTTCATTCTGGAATGTCATATTTCAAAATTTCGTTGGCAATCATGTACGTGTTGATATTACCATGCCACATGATATGTCATGTCATTTTTTCAGTTCAAATCGTCGTTGATGCGGAGGAGACTACTCCCTGCATTTTAATTTACCTCCTTGGAAGTTACAGCACTCTTTTCTTCCCTCAAAAGAGGGAGGGAATTATCACTTTCCTATGATGTATAAAAAATACATAACAACTAAGTTCGATTGTTCTACAATAATTTGTGTTTTATGTGCGATTTGTCAACAAGAAACATTATCAAACAAGTCTTTCATGTCGTTTTAGAGACACAATTTTCTAGTAACGGTATGACGATTTCTCATCGTAAATTCGTTTCTCTTGCGCATCGCCCCAGTAATGTCATTCCAGTTGTTAGATTCAAATCAGAGATGATTAATCTCCATCCATAATGACATAGTTATAATTTCGATATCAAGTAATTAAAATCGTGTAATGTTATCAAAGAAATTTAAATTTCGATATATCCAAGACTGAATTATTCATATACGTACTCATTTTTTTGCCATTCCTTGTTATGAAAAACATCTTGATTAATTTCAGGTAATACCTGTTACTTTCAGCTTCACGTTTCTTCTTGTTTTCAAGTAACCGATCTATATAGAGAAGCTACATATTGAAGCAAAAATAGAATTTCAATTTTAATTTAATAGGAAATTACTGGTTCAAATGTAATGCTATCTCACCAATTATAAGCCTTTGTTTCGAATAAAAAAAACATACCTCATTAACAATAAAATCAATCTCCATAGTTTTAAGGCATGAAACTGCATATGCACGTATGAATGAAATTCCACAAGCATTATTAAGCATGTTGGGCTGAATGTATGTATATACCCAGACATAGGAAATTGATCTTTAGAATGTAAGCATCTAAAAATAGTGAAAATGTTCCGTTTGTGCCTGCGGATAGCGAACCATCCGCACTTAACTTTTAGTTAGACGCGGGCCAAGTGTGTACATATCATTGTAAAGTGAACACGAGATATTTTCATTCTAGCTGGGACGAAACTTTCAATACACGCAAAACCATTTCTTAATTCCAATCAAGTGCATTCAAAGTTTGTCAAAATTGGTTGTTTCGGTGATATAATGTCGAGTGTCGTTTCTGTTTTAACCGCCAAACGCAGAGAACGTAGGTATATACTATTCCGGAAATACGATTCATCATTCAAACAATCTGAAGAATAATTTATTTCGAAGATAATTGGCGATATGCTAAATGATGAAAGTTATTACTCGTATAATTTTTAGATGGGTGAATGTAATACAGTAATTGATTTTATCAAATTCGATCATCGTTGGATGCCTTCAGAATATGAATATATTCGGAAGTACAGCCTGCTTGTAGAAACATTGTTGGGGCTCCTTGGCGGATATTCAATCTACACACTCTACTAATTTCCAATAATCGAGTGGGGATATCATGGAAAACATCATTTTTAATGATTCTACATCAATTGTGTTAAGCATTTCTTTGTAAGGTGCACATAATTGGTCGTTAAAGATAATATGAATTAGATTGTCATGGGCCGAAGAATCAATTTTCCAATTTTTTGTGTGTGAGTTTTTTTAAGAATGAAAAAGTATTTCAATAAGCTCTACAATTATTTTCAATTCATAGTTAGACAAAAGATATGTCCGTTGTGCCCCTTTAAAGTGGCGAAGGAACGCTACGTTTGACATAGCGGTAAAGAATAAAAAGGCGCTGTATCCATAATCACGCATATTCGCATTATGAGGCACTTTTTACTTGGTCGGCTGAAATAGTTATCTTTTATATCGGTGTTGTTTTTGATAATATATAACATAGATAAAGTAATATATCAGATGCCAAACTTAGTACTAATATTCTGTGAACGTGTTCGACTTTTACGCCCCCCGGACAGTATTGTGAACTAATGACGAACGAGCCGATAATACGGTTTTCTATTTATCGACATTTTTGCTGACGGTGGCGCCACCCCGACAGTAATCTTAACCATACAAAAAGGTTCATTAACCCCGGGAAAATTACATTCAAACCATTTTTTCATGAATTCATATATTTATTAATAAGATTTACGCATATACTTTTACATGTTCATATTGCTCACCGATCTCCTGAAATGAAGTTCTCCATATCCTGTAGAGTCCTGAAACAAAAATCAAAATTAATATTTGTTTTTTAAAAGAAAATTGTAAGGCAAAATCAAAACAATTGATACCAACGAAATCAATGTTTTTCTGATAAAGAAACCAGTATGATTATATAAATTACAAATTAAATAATCCAATTTCAATAAAAGGAAAAGAGTTATGGCAATGAACACGATTTTGAAAGTTTATGCTTAAAAGTATTTGTGAAAATTTTCGAACTGAAATGATCCTGATAAATTCTACTCGATGATGTCCTTAAATTTGGAAAATGAAGACTGATTGAAGATTTCCGAGCAGAAATCTTAGAAATGGGAATTGTAAAAAAATGTTTGTTTCTATTGTTATCCCCTACTATCATTACATTCAACACAATTGATTGTGCCATACTTAAACAAATCTAAATATTTACCTAACTTCAGTACCAGTCCTTATTATAACGTCATCTAAAAATTAAAGATATATCAATATTATATTTAAAATGACATTCATAAAGTCGGAACCACATGGGAGATGATACGAAATGAAAGAAATGTTACACCCACCTACAAAAGTTAATAACTAAAATTACGTACTCACTACAACTACGTATTTCAACAACCAGTTTATTTCGTCAACATTAATCTATTTGTTCCTCTTTAGTAAAACAGAAGTACGTCTAGTGGAAACGAATCAGGTATATCATTTTTGTGAATCATAGTAACAATTAAGATTATAAATGTGATTAAGGGGACTCGGGGCGAATAAATATGTGGAACAAAACTATTGCTTGAAAGTTGAATGATAGAGATACAATTTTTGTTAGGTTAATGAATACCATATTCCAATTCATTAATTCAGTTCAAAACAACTTTCCACAAATTATGTATTCTAAAAATATGGAGAAAAGGGTAATAAGGATTTAGTTGAATAAAAACATTTACGGAATATTTACTTACCCAACACCAAAATTAAAAACAACGCTAACACATAGTTCAGTAAAATTTCTCCTGAAATCGAAATTTCGACCCCATGGAAGATTTCGAGTTTTAATTTGTCGGGTAAAATTTTCAAATTTTACAGAAATTACGTTCTATCATCACATATATAAAACATATAAAAATATTCTTATAAGTAAAAAATTTCCTCTAAAGTAGGTTGTTGATTCGGTGACGTTCCTTTAACACTAGCAGCATTTCCACGTTGGATTGCTAAAGAGAGCCGTTGATAAAGGAAATGTTTTGCTCTCCTATCGCCTGACTCACGAATCAACATCGATCCTATTTCCTCTAGGAACGAAAAGGTTTCCTTACAACAAGGTTCTAAAGTCTCGAAAGCTAGAGGTTTAAAAGGAAATTATTACTTTTAAGCGGCATATATTTTTCGTGCTTTCTCTTTGCAGCAAATTCTGCCGCAGCCCCAGCGAAAATAGATGTTTTAGATATATATGATGGGGCGAGTGTGCCCACGCACGTTACATCTCAAATGAGACGTTAGCCGTGGCTCCAAGGAGCTAGAGTAGCACCATCTGGACGTTTTCCATCGTCTACATAAACCGTTTGGTTCCAACATCGACAAAATATTACAAGATGTCAAAGCACGTTTAATAATTTGATTCAACTCGCTGTGTCGGGAATGACGACCTTGATTGGATTTACAACTGAGCCCGTGGTAGCCTTGTTCATCGACCATGGTTCCACATAAGCAAACATGACTTTGGTAGCGTTTACATACAAGTCGTAGAGCTATACATGCTTCAAAATCTTGGTCATCTATCAAGGTTCCGATATTCTTCGAAGGAATTGCGTAGAGCCAATCACAGGCTATTGAATGTCCGAGAGAAATCAGACCTGCTTTCTCTACTGTGCTCTCTGCATTTAGCTCGTTTGTCAAAATTCGTTGTACATTCTCGTCCCAGTTTTTCGGCAACGAAGGGGTAGATGCACGATGAGCATTTATTTGGTCCCATTTTTTTAAAGCTTCCGCTTGATGGCAGATTAGAAGTCGATTGTCTGTAAAATTAAGAATTGTAGACACGATTTTTCACAGCCATAAGTAGATCCAAGAAAAACAGGCAATGTTAGATCAGATATCTTCCATAATCCCATACTACCCTTATTAATTTGTAATGTTGATTGAGTCCACATATTCTCATCCAATATCAAATTAAAAATTGATTGAAAAGATGATCGGAGTATTCCGTCCATTTTTGAGATAAAAGCAGGGAATTTCCACAGTGGTGATATCCTTAAGAAGTATGTTAATTTCGGAATGTACAGACAATTTTTCAACAAGAAGTAAGCAACGTGTGGAGTAATGTTCCGTAGTCTAGATATTGAAAGATCCAGTTGATCGAATTTTCTTTGGAAAAGTTTTTCTATGCCTTCTAAGAAAACAGGTGTCCCAAGTATTTCTGAATCTTTTCGACTTTTATACCTGGACAAACTTCATTGAAACTTTTCACAACACTAGAGCCTACTTCTCCGGAACAGAAAAAAAAGTTTACATTTGTCTGTATTAATAGTGAGTCCAATATCTTTCGCCATAACTATTATTTTTTTGAAATAAATTCATAGATGGAATTTTGTCAATTACATGTTCGACCACGCTGATTGCGAGAAAAATAGTAGAAAAATTCCAAATATTGAATTTCTATGAAACAAGGAGAAAAAAATGCATTCAAACGCTCCTATCTCGAAAACGGAATGACGTATTAAAAAAGTTTTTGTATCAATCTAAAGAATGGAAAAAATGGCACCAAAAACGACTTCTATATCAGGTGGTATTCTAACCGTAAAGAGATATGTATTCCTCTCAATAGGAAACGGTGGGGAAATCATAGCGCAAGCCCCCCACTCGTTCTTCACTTGCGACGATCTGAGTTCACGGCGATGGTTTGGTTCTAGCAGGTGTAATACAATACGATGACGGTAGCGTAAATAAAAAAAAATTATTTTACATCTCTGTTTGATATTCACTGCTTACAAGAACTTTCATTTCTATTCACTGAGCTTTGAAGGTAATTGGTTATTTGATATTAAAAATCTCATGTCAAATTTGAAATCGATTCTGAATAGATTTTTTATATATATTTCCCACGCCCACTATATCCCTGTTTTTAACGACTAAGATACTCATTGCAAATCACGAAGAACTATCAAATTTGCGTTTTTTTTCTAAAAATTAATGTTTAATCTTGTTATAGAAAGAAAACCTTAAAAATTGGCTAAAAATTGAATCGTGTTGAATAAGCCACTAAATTTTCATGGCAAACCAAAATCCGTTGAGTCAAAAAACAACTTTTGAGAGCTATCGTTGCACGGCGTGGGAGTTTACCAAAATTTGGGGTCGATTTTAGAAAGCCTTATTCTTTAAAACCCGTGTGAGGGATCATGATTGTTGCAGGTATTTTTACTGGCGGTGAAAATTCAAATGAGTTAAGAATATATACTTATACATATGATATTAATTTGAATATCGGTTGATTTATCATGAATTCGAAAAATTATTATTAGGAATTTCAACCAGAAGAAGAAGAGTATATCTCCTATAAGAGATAGAAATTCTAACTTCCTCGAGAGATTAACCAAAAAGAAAAAACACGTTTCGTTCGAATGGACCTGCTGAACTCATCGGTACAGCGGCAGGTACACTTTGCTGTAGACGTGTTTGGAAAAGGTGTTATTTGAAATGTTGACTAAGTAGAGCTAGATGGAAAATTCTTCTCTTGAAACTATGATGTGAATAAATGATATCAATCGAAAAACTTCTTTTCGTGTTGGGAAAAGGTGTCAGAAATATTTGTCAAAGTGAAAAACGATGGAAAATTCTACTTACAGAACTATGACGCAAAGGGAACGACTTGAATTGGAAACCACTTCACGTGCTTTGAAAAGGTCTTTCTTGAAATATTCGTGAAAGCAGAAAAAGATGGAATTTTCACTTTTTGGGGATACGACACGAAAATGATATCAATCAAAATTCACTTCACTTTTTTTTGAAAATAGCCTCCTATTCTTTGAATGATATTAATTTGAATATCGGTTGATTTATTATGAATTCGAAAAATTAATATTCTGTATATGAATAAAATTGTATTTAGTTTTTGTGTATTCAATTTATCAAAATTATTTATTTTCTACTTTCACGACAATTTTTCATAAAAATTAAGAAGAAGTGGGTAAGAAATTTTAATTGACCAACGTGCTATTAATGGTTTTAAAATAAATTTATTATGAATCGAATGTTTCTACTACGTCCGTATCTGTTATATCGATTTCCTCCATCACTTCCTCCATATCTAAATGATTCTGTGATGGATTATCACAAGTTAGACCATTGCAAAATTTACAACCAAATTACGAGTTAAACCAGCCTTCTTGCAACTGCTTCTTGCGGAGCTACAGTTACCATGGCAACTACAGAATATCTGAAATAAAACAGTTCTATTAGTGTGATATAATTAATGAATTACGAAATGTGCATAAAAATATCTGAATTTCTTTGGACATTCAACCATGCTATTGTTTATAATAAACTGCAAATTTAAGATAGCTTATTCTTCTATTTACAAATTCCAATATCTCATTTGAAGCTGGTGGATCCGGCGTCGTAATTCGTTCGTTTCCATCTCCATTCCCCTGGGTCCAAATTGTTTCCCAGCCATTGTTGCAGTTGATAGTATACGCGCTTCACGTGTTCTCGCAGAGCAGATTCGGTAGGGTGTAAGGTGGCTAATAGTTCTTTTTTCCTAACCGTGTTTAATGAAGCATGGTAGATGTTATATCTTATTTCATTCAGGGATATATTATTACCTTTATTTGGTAAATACAAATTTTGAATGAGCTCTTGTGAAAGTTCTATTAAATGTTGAACATTAACAACTTTTCTGTAAAACATCTGAATTGCCTCTTGGATATAGGTTTTTCTTTCAATAACTTGGAAAATTATTCTTTTGCCTTTTTTATAAATCGCACTAGTTGAGTCACAACCACCAAATGCATTCCCAAAGAGAATATATTTTCTCAATTCTTTATTATCTTCAGTTCTATATAGCTCATGACTCTTCTTCCCCTGGGATACTTTTAAAAAATATATATTATTAAATTCTGAAGATAGTCCTATTGCCAAAATGAGTAAATCTTCATCATTTCCTACCACTGCTACAGACTTCTCCGTCTTTCTATTCAGTTCTAAAGCTGACATCGCTATTAAACAATCGGCATCTTCTTTAGCTATTTTGTCTCAATATTTCTTTCTCTTAAAAAATCTGCTAAAAGTTGAACAAATTTATATTTATTTGCAATATTCTCTAAAAATTTTTTTGACTTGAACAGATCAAATTGTTAATCGCTATCTCAATATCTCCAGCAACAGATTTCTGTAATGTCGGATAATGTAATTGTAATAAATTTCGCCAATTTCTCCGAAGGTTTTGCTATGTGCCCACACTATGCGATGTAGAAGCCATTCAGCATCAATAACAAAAATAAAACAACTCAAAAGTTCTGGCGTATAAAAGGTTGTATTAAATATTTGAAATAGGTTGGATTTCGCTGTTTTACTCATCCATCCATTGTCATCAACAATGGAAGTGGATATGGAGATAAATCATAACAAAATGCTTTTCGCTCTTTCTCTTCATTTCCTAGGAAAGCACCAGCTAGACCATTGAAAATCAACTCAGTGTCCACCGTACAAAATGATTCATTTTGATGATTAATTCTACCCAGAGCAAAAGATAATGACTTCACTTTATGTAAATAAGACAATGACGCATTTTTAATAGTCTTTCCAACCATTGAAGACATTCCGAGTAAACCCAATTCAATAGCTTTGTGACAATTGAACCACCTATGAGTCCTGTAGACAAAGATACTAAAATTGACCTTTTTTGAAATGGATTATGTCCTTTGAGCCAAAATAATAATTTATCCATATCGGCATTATCCCGTTTAGTTCTTCTATTCGATAAATCAACATGCTGCTCACTAGATACAGATTTGAAATTACAATAATTTTCGAGATTTTCCATAGCATTAACTGCAGTTGGCATACTTTGGAAGTATCGAGCTATTACACTTGGTGTTACACCTCTGCCATGTTTGAGGTCAGTTCCAAAAAATCTATTCAATGTTTGTTCAATGACTAAATCGGCTGATAAGTCCGAAAATGATTTATCGGTCCTACGACAGGAAAGAAAACCTTCGTTGGAAATCTTTTATTTCCGTCCGACCTCTTAGGTCACTATAGGCGTATCGAAGTTTTCTTTGATATTACGAAAATAGTAACGAAAATTGGGAGAATATACGGTTGTAATGCGGTCGATTTTCGATGTGAATGTCACTGTTAAAGAAAGTGTTAACGATCGGAGCATAGCGATAATATAAGATTTTGAAGTGTGAAGTATGAAGATTTGCATAATTTCTTTTCAAGTATTTATATTGAAGGATATGAAATAATTTCTTCTTCGTTTATTTTTCATGCTATATTCTTTTATTCTACTCTATTATAAAGACATTTTTTTATAATATCTGTTTATTCTTATAGTAGTAATCGAAAATCTGTGAATTTATTTTTCGAACCAAAGCGACGATATACGGTTGGAAAGTGTGGTGTGGATGATATCCGCTTTTTCATTCAAATAGCTTTATTATTTTATTCTACTCCATTAAAAAGAAACCTTTTTTTCATAATTAATAATTCATTTTTATAGTTGATTTATTTTTGGAATCGTTTTTTTGTCATCTTGGCTGTGCTCAAACCACAGCGATGATATGCGGTTGTAAAGTATGGTGCGGATGATATCTGATATTTTTATTGAAAACGCGTTTCAAAATTTCAATTTGTTTTCAAGTATTTATATTGAAAGTAATTTATTGAAACGATATTTATTAAAGATTTTTTTTCATCATTTAATAATACCTCTGCGTTAAGAAGAAACGTATTTTTTCCCTACATATTTTTCTTCCTATAATATAAGTTTATTTTTCATAATAGGAATCGAAGATCTGCAAATTTATTTTTTTGAATTGTTATTTTCTTGTCATTTTGGCTGTGCTAAAACCATAGCGATGATATACGGTTGTATAGATGATATGTGTCTGTTCTCATTCAAAACGCTGTTATCCTGTGATCGAAATTTAAAGTTTAATTGGAATAGCTACCACTCAAAATCGATACATATCGTTTTGCATTCATGATCAAAAGAAATTTACAGAAGAAGAAAAATTAATGAGGTTATGTTACGTTACCATAGACGAACATAGACGGAGCAGATAATCGACTACTCGTTATACAACTAAATGGGGTGCACTTGAAATATTAATTATCTATTCGAAATGGGCATTCCAAATTTTTTAGGAGCTAGATGTACCCGACGAAAATCGATTCGTGGCAGACTACTTTTTTCTATTTCTATTACAATAGGTCCTACAGTTTTGGGACCTTCTAGCGAAAGATAACTCGTAATAATTGAGGAACATCTTCAAAAGATCGTCGCGTCGTCCGACGTACCGCCTCCGAGATATAAAGAAAAAACGAAAAATTTCACCTTTATGAATTTTTTACTCCAAGAAGGGACGGAGCTGAGGAATCAAGCGGCAGACAAAAAACAATGAACTATCTTCGCCCTTTTCGAAAACGTATCTCGCGTCTTCCGATCGTACGTACTTCTCGAGATAAGGGCTTTTAAAAATTTCGCGAAAATGAGCGATTTTCGGTTTTTCGCAAAAAAATCGTATTAAGTTTCGGGTTCGAGAGCAAGGAAAAATACCCACGATAAAATACCGTTCTTCGCGGGCCGCCCCTACCGATCGCCACCAAAACGAACCCCCTCTATCCCTAAAATTCGGCCCGCCAATCTCTCTCGAAATACTGCCCGGGATGCGCTGAAACTCACCGACGTCATCGTCCTATAGAGTAGGGATCTGATATATTGCATTATCTGTGGTATATAAGCTGATGTATTGGTTCAAGCTTTCGCGGTCCACGTTCACTATAACACTGTTTTTTATCGGGTATAACAGCCGTCGTCTGTTGGAATTACTTCCTAACGTTTCGCTTGCACGAGTGGCAAGCTTCTTCAGAGGTGTCACCATCTCCGATGCACTATTGAAACTACTATGTAGTATGTATGTACTATCGAAACGTTAGGAAGCAATTCCAACAGACGAAGGCCGTTACACTCGATAAAAACAGAGTTATGGTATATAAGCTGTTTCGGAATATGCGGGCAATAGCATAAATTTGCATAATATGAGAATTTCCTTAAAAATTTTCTTATATCTCTCCCCCCATGTAAATACAAACAATCGAATATTACCGACGAAAATCGTTTTTCCGCAACAAATTCCGAAAATCTTTTTCGACCATCGTTTCGACATTACATCATAGATGTATCAAATTCACTGGAATACTCCACTCCCTTCAGTGACAGATAAAAGCGGCCATCACAAAACTAGAATACATAAAATTTGGCGGTGTCCTTACTATCTTGATATTGAATATAATGTAACTTCGGTGGAGAAAATTTTTATGCCAAGACCTTTCTTAGTTTACAAGTGATCCGGGTTTTCAATTCATATAATTATCGCCACTGCAATTTGGTAACGCAAATACGCAATTTCAGCATTCTGAGTGGAAAGAGAAGCGTGATCTCTGACAATCTATTAGTGCCAGTTGACTTAAGTCACCATTTTCTCCTTTCTGTTGCAGCGGAAGGAAAAGTATCCTCATTGACTTGCAGAATGTTAATATTTATTTTCATAGTATTCGGACAACATGTTTTGTAAATTTGGTTCTATTTGTACATTTTTTCTATTAGGACCATCTTTAATTTGGTTATGTTATATAGGAGTTGGTTGAAACCAGCATCGCGTAATTATGTCCGTTTGATAATTACTGATTATATCAATGAATGTTATTATTTTCCCTCCAGCATAGGATGTCAATCACGGGATTTGCTCAGGTTGACACGCATTCTCTATTTCAGTTGCTAAGAACTTGATAGGGGTGGTGTTTGATGAGTATACCGCCTTCTGTGTCTTGTGTGAAAATTGTGACATTTCCAGTCTGGTTTTAACCGAGATTGAGGTTAGCCCGGTAGCCAATATGACCATTCTGATAGTGGTGACTGATTTCTTGTTTCAAATTCATTTGATTTCAATTGAAAGTTCTCTGCCTTACTCCATTTTTTTCCGAATATTTGATCTTAACATTGTGATCATTGGGTATTGAGATTATGGTAAGGTATGTGTGTTTCTTTCTTCTCTATATCTATAAGAATAATATCTGTTGACTTACCCTGCTTTGTCTGTTTGTATTGTGTAGCCCCAGTATAATTTGTGCGACTTTCGTTTTCGATTATTTTTTGGGGTATTTCTTCTGTTTTGAGCTTGTGTTCTTTGCCATTACTTGATGCAATATGTTTGTCCGGTCATTGCGTCTTTCAATTTGTTGTTATGCTCCAACGAGTATTTTGAAGCCACTGTGGGTAATTGTTTCTAATTTGAGATGGCACTTTGTTCTTCGATTATCTTTTTTGACGAGTTATTTTGTGATCTACTTATTATAGCGAATCCGGACGTACACGAACATTCGCGTCGTAAAATATTATTTATGGAAGTTCTTTCAAGTTCTTTCTCAAGTTCGGGTGTTTTCACACAAAATGCCTGAGGCGTGAGTCCTACCGGTTTTCGTGAAAGTACCTGAATGGATTTTTCGTTTTGTCGGTACCAATGCAAACAAAATTTTATTATTTTATTGGGTAATGGTCCAATCGTCGTTGACCGATTGGGCGGTTTAATGGGGCAATAAATCTTCTTTCTACCTCCCAAATTCGTCTCCCAAACACCGACATTTACTGTAAACTAGACGAACCCCAAACAGTAGTAGGTCGATGATGGACAAAGCAGTTAAAGCCCCATTATGGGTCTGATTTAGTTCGAAAATACCGACAGAATCAGGCGAGAATCGATCAAAATGATGGATTTACTCTTGTTTATTGGCTCAAGCCTCATTTAAATCTTCAAAACTGACAGGTTTTACGACGCGAATGTTCGTGTACGTCTGGATGCGCCATTATAGTTTGTCGTTGGTAGGATTTGTTCTTGTGGACCGAGAATGAGGTTGTATTTTCTCTCTGCATCCATATGTAGGATATTTGTTGGCATATGCTTCTTTTTTTAATTCATTGATGTGTCTTGAATGTAATTCCTTCGATTCCCAGGAATTGATTTTTTCCTTTTGACGTCTGAGTTTGGGGCTAAATATATGTTGACTTGCATGTGACAAATTCAGTTGCGTATATTTGCAGTCGACAGTTCTCACCCGTTGGTGTAGTTTGGATGATTTTTGGCGGAAGTACTTATTGGTGTCTAGGGTGACTCTTTGTATGCATGCGTGAACATGATGCGTAAGACGGTAAGGTCATAGTATTTTAACTGTGTTCTGATTGTTCTGTTGAACTGTTCGAGTTCAGTTTTCATTATTATAATTGTGATAATTGTCATGAACGTTATGTAAACATCACCCATCGCACTTCCTTAAGGGTTTTTGTACACAACGCAGCCCCCTTGGGATATTCCACGAAAGTCCTTGATGATCTAGTGTCTACAAGCATTCGGACGCCGTGTGTGTTAATACGAATCCTTAAAGAACATTGTTGCAGGATTTGCGGGAGATGGTCGTTCCTTTGATTTGTAGAGAAATAGAAACTAGCTACTGTAAACATTAAGCCTTCGATTGTACTTTTGAACACAACTTTGTTGTACCAACCGATCAACGTTTGCTCTAAGCTGATGCACAGATTCACTGCCTAGTTTAGTGCGCCTTGTATATTGTGTTGAATGAACCTACTGTAAATATTTATCACCTTAAGGGGGGCGTCTGGTGCAAGCACCAAAAACGGTAATTTTTCAGCTACCACAACTTTTCACCACATCCATTTTTTTGCAATCTGAAAACTGATTCAGAATCTTTGATTCTTACCCTAGTGCATAAGATATTTTTAATTTCGTAGAAATGATAAACTTTGATGTGACATCGATTTGAAAGTAATAAAAAATGGGAAAAAGTGCTATTTTTCAGCTACCAGAACTTTTGACAAACAAAATTTTTCGTGAATTTTTTAACTGAACTTGATTCTGTGGACTATTATCCATTTCA
Source organism: Novius pumilus (assembly GCA_020654155.1). NCBI lineage: Eukaryota > Metazoa > Arthropoda > Insecta > Coleoptera > Coccinellidae > Novius > Novius pumilus. The sequence continues at coordinate 123,781 of JAIFOV010000510.1, read as the reverse complement.
TAAGATATTTTTTATCACCGAGAAAGAATTGAGAAAAACAGAAAAAAAAAATTCTAATTGAGAATTATCGCGTTTTTTCTACTTCTTGTAGTTTCAAAACTGAGTGCAAATTTACAAAGCTGACAACTTATAATCATTATTTATACTCATTTTAAGGATGTCACGTGAAAAATTTTGCCTCAGATGAAATTCATATCAAAATAGGGTGTGTTCAAAATTGGATAAATGTCGAAAATGTACTGGTTTAGATGAATCGTATTATATTCAAAAATTGCTTCTTCATGTGCAAACTTTTTTCCATAATTCAGAAAGAATATATCTTCCTAATGAGTCATTTTGCTTTTTGCCAAATTGTTGAGAACATTTCGAAAAAAAACATATAATATGACGAAATTTCAGTGAAATTAAAATCACTTTATTTCACATTTCCCAAAGCTTGACAAACTTTTCTGTTAGAAATCATGAACTGAAATTGTATTACCTATACTTTGCGATCTAGAATGACGAAAAAATACAAGTAAATCGGTAAAAAATAGAAACAACATTTTCCGTTCTGTTATTTTTCAAGAGAGATTCCTATTTTTTTGGGTTCCAGTATTACGAACATGATGGCAGCACCTTCGACCATTAGACTTAGGAAGGAGTGGGGCTGTACTTTGTCGAGAATGATCAGGACCGGCTTGGCACTTCGAATTTGAAGTTCATGTTTTTGCATGCAACAGTTTAAATTTCATTAGTATTTTCTCGTGAAATCATTTTGGTCGAAGTAAGGAGAGGGTATACATATTCATGTATTTCAAGTTCTCTTTACGATAATGAGTATCAATTCTCCAAAATTGATCATTTGCTTTTTGTTCATAACATAGGTGCAAGTTACCGCAAACAATATTCGATTGAATGAATGTAATGTTTTGACTCAACTAAGTTCCGATGACGGATATTTATTTACTTTTCGGTTATCGTTCCACCGTCGCTTTAGGGCGACCGTCCATATAGGCGATTCAAGTTGCCTGAGCACAAAAAACGGTCTAGCTTGAAAAGTATCCAGCTACCATATTCGGTTTTTGACTTTTACGATGCACGCTTGAGAAAGGTTCAATTTATGGGAATTTCGGAAGGGATATCCCTTCCGAAGACTCCATAAACTATGGCACAATTTAAATTGAATTGAAAGTGAACCTGTACACGACGTATTTTTCGCTTTCGTAAAAAAATATACTCCACATCTTATCTCTTGCCTTTATACTTATGTACATGAGTACATGGCGAGAGTTTGAATGAAAAGGGATAACCCTTCCGAAATTCCCATAAATCGAAACTTCCTCAAACGTACATCGTAAAAGTGTCAAAAATCGAATATCTGGTAGCTGGGTACTTTTCGAGCTAGACCGTTTTTTGCCCTCAGGCAACTTGAATCCACCACGTGGGTATTACTTCGTTGGCAACAGAAAATAAGTCTACCAGATATTTGATATTTGGCACTTTTACGATGCCCGCTTGAGAAAGGTTCAATTTACGATACTCGCGAAAGGGAATTCTATTTTTATTTAGATTATGGGTATGTTCATTTAGTACATAATGTAAAACTTCATATGAGAGGATGTATGTTGATTATGTTCTATCACATTTAATAAACTTACAGTTGTACGAAAGTCTAAACAAAAATATAATTCCATTCCGAGATTGAAGCTTTCTCAAGGTTGTACCGTAAAAGTGTAAAAATTCGGTTATCTGGTGGCGGAGTACTTCAAGATGTCGAATTACTCGTTGTGTACATTGACATTTGATGACATTTTTCTGATAAAACTTTCTTGTCTTCAGAAATAAATTTGATCTATAATTTCAACGCACATGGTATAATATAATAGGTATATCGTACTGTCAACAATTAGTTTCGTATTCAAAACAAAATGATTAAAAATTTCACAAATGACGCGAATTGTCGCCTGAAGTATCAATCGGATACTACTTTATTTTCCTTTTCTAGAAAAAAACCATAAGAAAAATATTAGATACATGTCGAAATGGTAAACGACCGGTGGCATCCCTTATCGCATCAAGCGGCATCGACCGAAATTATGTCGCGGCGGCGAAAATGTAAAACGTTTGACAAATGGAAAATGTAAATAGCGCGTATAAAAATTTGTTTCAATTCAAAATCATCTACTTTTGTTATGGCTGACAGTTCTATAAAAACAATTCTTTCAAATTTTATTCTTTTATTATGTTAATAACGGTGCTAAGTCAACTATATTCTAACCATATTGTTCATACAATCTTCGCTAAATGATACAAAGAACCACAGATCTTGTTGGTTGCAGGGATGAAAAATCTCTTCTGAATAATATAAAATTCTCCAAAGTTCATGTTGTCATTTGGTTCTAATTTGTCTTGGATATCGATACGGTTTTCAGTATATCTACTCTGAAAAAGGATAAAAGAGCAGAATCTGTAAAACTAAAAAACTTGGAATTAATTTGGTTTTTTTATATCGTTTACCGATATTTTGCCGATTTACTTTTGCTCTTTTGGATGAACGCTTCTTGCCATTACTTCTTATTTGTCCCATATTTTAATGAATCAAAAATAGCATTAAAAAATGCTGATCGTATTTCAAAGTGAAAACACTTGTCGAAAACTCAGTAAAAAAACGCACACAGCTCTTTCTCCGTCAAAGTATTGAGAAAGAGTATTCTTATTTGCAATGGAATAGTAGACCAACCCTGATGGCTAAAAATCATACGTAAAAGATAAGGCGGCTTTAGGTATCTAGGCGCCTCAATTTGAAAACATGAGGACGGCAGATTTTTTTATGCGACTTCGAAACAATAGCTACTATACGGATGGTATTCCAGTTCCGATATCTGGCGGCAAACGGAAAAGAAACTGATTTTGTCTAGTTCGTTTTTTCTTATTATATTTTTGCCAACATAAGTATCAAGTAATACGATTTATATCGATAGTAGTTTGTTGATGACAATTATGAAAGTAACTTTACAAACGAATAATTTTTTTTTCGATGAGTTTTCTATACAGAAATTGGGAACAGCGCGCTTACAAGACGGGATTCGTTCCATCTTGCTGCTTCAATGCACTACCAAATATTTCGTTTTTCTCAATATTTACAATTTTAATCAAGAATTATTTCGAAATGATATTACTATTTGATTAATAATATAAATATTCGCGAATTCTTTGAAGTTGCGAATGATGGAAAAATTATCGATTTTGGTTACATATATGATTAGTTTCACATCTAAAAATCATTATTTATAATGAAAATAATTTATAATAAAAATAGTTTATAATTATTGTAAAAAAAATAGTTTATTTCCACAAAAAAAAAGGACACAAATTATATTTCTACTGCACGAGGGAAGTCATTCTAAATATTGTGCAGAGAGAACGAGTCGTAGTGTCGAATGATTCTTAGAAGCCATAAAGACATAACAAACAATTGAAGCCGATAACGGAACGACCCGAGAAGGATACATCTGGTTTGTTCAGAGAAAGTGGATAGACTACAGGGTATGTATCTATCTACCTATACCCATATTCATACATAATTTATACTATAAATAATTCGCAATGATTTGATGACGTTAAATCAAATATGTGTTTCACTGAACAATATTCTACTTCCAATAAACCTTAGGAAATTATTCCTATCGGGTATAATAAGTACCGATTTTTATTTCTCATAGATAAACAGAAAGATAAATGTATTACATCGAAATCATATTTTATTCAGATAGGTATAAAAAAGTGCTATTTTTAAATATGCTTATTGTAAAATTTAAAAATGTCATTGTAGAGCTATGATAAAGTTATATACGGAAGCAAACGTAAAAGATCCTAAATACCTCACTGGGAAGCGCGAATTCTTTATAGACGAATATTCAGGCAACACACACTGCTTCTAAGGTAGTTCAGAGTTGCCCATCGTCTCCTCACCGGTATTAGTTCGAGTCGCGTCTACGCAGCGCCATTCATTCGTTCCTTTCACGAAACGAATCCCGGCCTTAACACAGCTCCAGACGATTCCGAATGCGGCGTAAAATAACGAGCGCTTCTTCGCAAGCCGATAACAAGCTCCCAGACTTCGTGCAGTCCGTTTGCGTCCACTGCTGCTTCGAATTTTTTCAGGTAGACGGACCATGATATTGTCGAATATTGGTGCTGTATACCTCATCTAATGCAAAACAATACCCTTTGGTTTCCTCGAAGTTTCCGAAATCTTGATCAATCTCTTCCGTTTATGTCTTCATGTCGTATTTTCATTTCATTTTTGGCGTTATCTTGCACTATTCTTATTTTTCCCTTTTTTCATTTCCCATAGTGTCTCCATCAAATTCTCCATCTTTTTTTCCACAGCTGCAGTATTTTTTCTAGTTTCCTCACAAGAAATTTCTACCACGTTCACTAAACCCAATATTTTGAAATAACTGTTTATTCAAGCAAATTCTCATTTCACTCAGAAATTCTGAAACCACTTTTGCTGATTCGATCTGATGTCAAATTTGTGTATCGCACAAACCAGGCGGGCAGATTTCGAGAAGTTTCTATGTGTTACCAAAGTACGCTATTCGCTTCCATAACGAGTAGATCTAAAGCTGGCCAACCCACTACTTCACCAATTGGGTCGATTTTTTATTACACCTCCTGTCGAGCGAATCTCTATCGGAACTGACTTGTTAACCTGTAACATTGTTATCGAAGCCAATTGTTGTAAAACGGCCCCTAGATGCCCGATGCCGATCAGTTCCACTGATTGTAGTCGTTAGTTTCAGTTTTCTTGTAACTGAATTTTAACGGATCTTAGCTACGCAGAATAGTTTCAGTTTTCACACAACCTCAAATATGCATATTATTACAATTTCTTGGCTTGTAAATGTCGTTTTTATATGATGTACATTTTCATCTTCAAAGCATCCACTTCAGACATCTTTTTATAAAGAAACTGATTTACCAATCCACGACATACAAAAAACGCTATCAAAACATTGTTTGTGGAATAAGACATAATTATTTTTGAATAAAATTCTCACATTTCTTTCATTTGAATAACATTATATCAGGACCGGGTACACCACCGCAATCGCCTCGGACGGCGCCATCTTCATCCGGTTCACCTTCCAGTTCGGTGACTGCTTCAGTGCAAAGACCGAACGCTCTTAACTTAGGTCAAGCATTACTACAAGGTGTTCAAGGTCAGGGGTTTTCTGCTGCGTTTGATAAACCGTACTAACGAAAGTTCAGTTTGAAAAATAACATATGATATGATTCCTTGTGATATCAATAGAGAGAGTGATTCTGGGGAAGATTGAGTTATATTTACGATTTTTTTTGCTTGCATGAATTGTTCAGCTCTGAATTTCAAGCATGCCTTGAACGACGTTGAACGTTGGATTCGAAATACCGTTAAGTATCAAAGACTACCAACAAAAGAGTCAGGTTCGTACTTTTATCAAATTTTTACTATATTTTCATTTTCTTCATATCTACGATAATACAAAATAAAAATCAATTATTTTTTTATTCGTTGGAAGTTTTATCTATTGAAATATTTGTTTATTTTCCTTTGCTCTGCATGTTTTCTTCTTGAAGAAGAATCTATTTTGGAATTTCGTGATGATTCTCATGAAGAAAAAGTAACAGGTAAGCCGTAATATATGTTGAAATACCTGGAAAATATTTTGACTTCTTTGATTTAGCAAAGAACTGCTAACAGCTAGGAACGCTTCGATGTGATATTAATTGTGATGATATGAGATGAATTAGAAAACAAAGCAATTTGTTAGATGGTTAGATAGTTGGCATGCTCAAAAAATCCGAATAATTTAGTACAGTCAAAAATTTAGAAATAACGTCTTTTCAACTTCGGTTCTTCTTAAACAACACGCAAGGTATTGAACTTAAATGATATTCGTTATTTCAATCTTGCTTCTATGTATATAACCCTTAAAGAAACCTCAATTCAATTTTGGGCGTACTCCAATTCCTATTTTTATCTTTGTATTGACATTTGTTCGCTCAGTCGAGCCATCTGCATGTGGGCGCAAAACTAACGGCTTTGTTTATGCAATTTGTAGAAATACGGATTGTGTGCCCAGACAAGCCCTGTACACAGCTATCCACAAATTCACAGACGTCAGGTATGCCATTAAAATGTATGATTTGGAGATATAATAACCGAGCTAAAGACCTTGCTGCTTCCCTTCACAACACTCCGTAGAAGTATATGCTACAAAATTAATGAACACTCTGGGAAAACTCGAGAATTCTCTGTAGTGCGTAGTTATGGATAACGTCGTCGTTATTTTTCTAGATGAGCATGCGCACTCGAACACTATATCCACGTATAAACCAGTGGTAATAATGTAGTGATCCTTGTAGTTCTTCTAGAGATGTTACAGACGGGAAATATCCAATGTTGTTAACCAACCTTTATATTTTTTTCTTCCACAGCACGACGACAAGAGATAATCAAAATAACGGAACAGCTGATAGAAGCCATCAATATGGGTGATTTTGAAGCGTACACGTAAGTGGTCAACTTTTTTCTTCTTTTTTTAATAGTCTTACGATTAATTTTTTTTTCTAGAAAAATCTGTGATCCACACTTAACAGCGTTCGAGCCAGAAGCGATGGGTAACTTGGTAGAAGGAATGGATTTTCACAAGTTCTACTTTGATAACGGTAGTGAGTCCCCATCAAAATGTTCAATGATCATTTAATCACTTTCATAATTTGGAATTCGATGACCGTCCCACCTTTTTTTGGTGTTCAAACTGGCTAATGACATTTTACGGAAAACTTTGATATTTGACATCATTTCAGTTGGAAATTAAACCGATTGAGTTTGCTGCGTTCATCATAAAAGCTCTATTCGAACTTGCTCTTCAAATAACCCTACATGATTATTATCGATTATGACATTAGCGGTGGCCATACAGAGTAATCGACAAGACGAATTTTCAATCGATGTCAGGAAGGCAACGAGAAAAAATACTAAAAGTTTTAACTAACTTTTAGTATTTTTTTTTGTTATCTTGTAAAAAAGGGATTCGCAGGCAGGTGTTTTTTTATTTTATTTATTTGAAATTTTATTCATTTCAAAACTGATTCGATAAAAAAATCTATTCATTCATTTATTTGTTATTTGTTGAAATATTTGATTGCTGTTGATAGTTACAAAAACTCTTTTTGGAAAGTGCTAGAAACTGCTTTTTAATCGATTTTGGATAGGTGAACTATTGAACTTGAACCTACAATAAACGAAATATTCTGAAAATTTAAATTTTTTTTCAAGTGATGACTGGTGGGTGACCGACATTCATTCAAGGAAGATGTTTGTGTGAGTACTTCTGCGGGTGCGTGTGTGTGTTTGGTGTGTGTGGTATGTGTGTATGTGATGTGTGTGTGTAGGGGGGAGGGGATGTCTGTGGTATGTTTCACGCGTGTATGTGATATATTGTCATCTGTAGCTTAAATTTTAATAGTTTAGGGGCCGTTAAAATATTATGTAACGCATTTTGGGAGGAGGGGGGGTCTAGTAAAACGTTACGATGCGATGATAAGAGCGGGAGGGGGGTTTAAAGAACCTGTTACGTAACATTTTATTTCTTATTCACAAGAAATGCAAAAACGAAACAGAATTCTTTCAACCTGACAACCTTTTTTTTTTGTTTTTGTATATCGAACGTCTATTTCATATTTTTTTTGTGATATCAATTTTTATGATTTATTAAGGTATGTTTAAAAGGCGCGAGATAGTATGAGGGCCAAACGATCCCATTTAGAGTACGCATTAACAAAAATATACTTGCTGTTACGTAACGGTGGGTGGGGGGGTCCAAAAACATTACGGTGCGTTACATAAGGGGGAGGGCGTTGTTGAAAATCGTCGAAAACTGCGGAACGTTATTTTTGAACGGCCCCTTACCTATCCAAAACAGAAGTTCCAATTCCAGAAAAAATTTAGGTAATTTTAATGTTCTATTTTGAACGACCCATTAAAATACTATTGGATTGCTTGAGATACGCATCGACTGGGACAGAAATTTGACAAGCCAGAGTACTCAGTAGGATTTCTTCATTGTTCTTTGAATATAAATACACATATATTATATTTATTTCTCTAAAACAATGAGAAATTCGGAACATACATAGTGATCATGCCTTTCCAAAGGACGGAAGATAAATAAAGCTTTTGACAAAAAACCGATTTCATAAAACAAACTGATACGCACTAAAAATTGAAAAATAATCGCGTATTCTTGTGCAACTTGTTAATCAACTTAATTTTTCTACTCATATACGATCTATGTATGTAGATACGATATGCGTTTTACCTCTCAAGAAGGTAAGTCGGTGGTTATGCTATGTTATATAAGCGATGTGTGGAAAAATTCGGGCGACGCCTTTTTTTTTCCTGACATTTCTCCTCAAAAGTAAATCTTGGCTGTGCCACTGATCATTTCATATCCCACGTTGGTTTTTGTGCTCGTTTTGACAGTCCTATATTTACACCGTCCTTCTCAAGGTTAATACTTGTGCTCAATACTGGCTATATTTTTGAATCACGATTGGCGACATTGTATATCAGCATAGTGTCGTATTAAGTGGGTTTGTTTGGTTCAATTATTAACATTCATATATTGAGGTGGTTCCTTGGCTGACACCGGCTCCAAAAATAGCAATAATTATAATTACATTATATTAAAGTGATAATTTGATTGACTTGACTATCAAGAACTCTAATATTTTTCATGTCATTTAATTGAAGGAAAAAGGTAAATACATAGATCGCATCTACATATTGGTGAGTAGAAAAAGTGAGTTGATTATCAAGTTGCCTTAATATTGGTAGGCCTACCAAACGTGGTGCTCAAAGCATATAGCATTTAGCTATAAACGTATTAATTAATTGTTACGAGCTAACATGGATTGATATATCCATAATATTGGCTGATTTATGGAATGAAAAATGAATAGGCTGGTTTTTGTATCGTTGGCCTTTCTCAGTAAATGTTTGTTCTATTGAACTTTTCGTTATTCTTCAGACTAATTAAAGTTACTCTCCAAATAAGCGAGTATTCCGACGAAACAACTCATCTCAACACCCATCTCACCGTCTGCAACCCCATTATCTAACATAGAGTACCGCTACTCGGTAGAATATACCACAATGGAGAATCTCATAATTAGAATCTATTCAAATTCCTATCAAACTGCAAAATTCTACACTTACAATGATTTTCTCGTGGCTATTATGATCAGCACTGGATCAAATTGAGAAAGGTTACATCACCTTCCGAATACCAAATTATCGGATTCGGTTTACCCGCTCAAAAATTCTGAGTTAAAAATCTTTGAAAAAATGCAGTCCAAAGCGACGGACGGACCCCTGACTTGGAATTGTCGAATCGATCGGTGCCCATATAATAATCTAAGGTAACAAACATAAGAAAATATAAATTTCAAAAACGGCCGAAAGTCGCTAGCGGTGGCTCGGGCACCGGTAAGATGTGCCGAAGGCTCCCCTTGTCGGCCGAAGGCGGTTGTATGATTGTCCAGCGAACAAAGTGAGCTTTACACGATGGGGTAGTATATTTGTGTGTGTATGTGTGTGCGTTAATGATTTCCTGTTCACGCTATACAGGCTACCCCACAGCACGTAGAATTTTCGGAAAAAATGGACGTCAATGGTTCCTTACTATATCGCGAAGAGAAAATTCATTCTCCAGATAAAAACTAGTGGATTTTCAGGAATTTTATTCGATCTCATTTTCATAACTAAGCATATTCGGCACAATGATACCTAAGAATGTATTCTTCAGGACAAATGAATAAAGAAAACGGCTACCTCGAAATGCTTATCAGTTTCATGAAAAAAGTGAAAACAAATTCAAAACTTTTTTCTAATTCTAACAACTTGAGAACTACTATTGGTTGCGATACGAAACTTTTTCTGTCCCAAAGAAAATATTAATTAACATTTTTTTGTGGGGGAACCTTCAAAACTTACCTGCTGGTCAGTCGTGCTATACGTTTTGATCTCTTTCAGCATGAATTTTTGACTCGGAACCGCTGTTCGTTTGCTTGACGGAAATTTCCTATTTTTCTTCGAACTAAACCTTATATGCATTATCTTCTACACATGCATTTTCAAGTTGACGTGTGACACGTTTCTTAATTCCACATATGGAATATCAATCCTAACCGATCAGTTTAACTACAATGTCAACAAATGGAAGTTCATAATTTTTAGAAGATTTATTAATTATATAATTTCACGAATAACTAAAAAGATCACAAATAACAAAACACGATATTATAGGTTTGACAATTATAAAACGAAAGTTTCATCGAGGCAAGGTTGGTTGGGGGAGGTGTCTTTAATGCTGGCAGCGTCCCCCATTGAATTGCTAAAGATAGCCTCTGGAACAAGAAATTCTCTGCTATGGGGTCACCAGAAGGTTCGATTAAGGGGGACACTACGACTTCGAGAAATGGTGAAGCCTCTTTGTCTCAATATTTCGAAGGCGGAGCACAGAAGAAGAAGTTGTTAGACTTTATGTCGGTATACTTCACGTGTTTTCATTTCGAGGCGAATTCGGCTGCTGCAACAGCCGCAACAAAAGTTTTGACGACGTGGACGTCACATATCGGGCGCTGTCCATGGACGGGTGGTCCCGTCATCCCGGCGGAGACAAGCTCGCTTTATGATTTGATTGAGTTCGTAGTGGCGAGAGAAGCGTCCTTGACTGAAGATGCAGCTGATACCTTTTTAATCGTACTCCTCGACAGTGGAGCAACATACACAAGGGTGGCGGTGGTATCGTTTGCAGCCCAGTTGGATTGCGAGGCAAATGTTGAAATCTTGATCGTCCCTATATTGTACGAGGGAATTGCATATAGCCATGACTTGAAGCACGATTTTGTACGGCACGTAGTCTGGCTTTATCAAAATTATCCCAAGCAAGGATTTCGTTTTTCATAATTCTGTCAATATTGATCAGATCCCATGATTGTTGTGAAGAAAGAATGGGAGCACGTTTGTTATTTATAGAATCCCTTTGCAATGAAGCATCTGCTTGGTAGCATAAAAAACTTCGCCGTCCGTAGAATTTAGTAATGTAGATAATAGTTTTTTACAACCAAAGGCGGAAGTCCAGTACCGGTACATCAAGCAGTACAAGACCCCCGTTTCTCATTGGAACGCTACATTGAAGCCATTCGACTTCAGTACGATTTATGTTAAAAACGGATTAGGAGTGGCTATGCAATGAAGAATCCCTATCGTGTAAAAGATCCGGAAATCTCCAAATTGGTGATTGCGTATTGAATACGATAATTTCGGTATGCACAAGCAATTTTTCAATAAGAATATGCCACGTGATTCAATTAGGTAGCCGAGATTAATATTCTATTTGTATCTTTTTTTTCCGGAACGCGCTTTCCATACAACCTAGAAAAACGAGAGTGCAAATAATCTCTAGGTCCTCTACGGAAGTTACTTTAATTCCTCGGCAGATATCGTCGGAGGACCTATTTGTCTACGACACCGAAACAAACGTAGAGTTCGCATTTTCTTCATGAATTTTGAGTCCAATGTCTTCAGCCAAACAGATTAATAATTTAAAATTTCAGCAACGATATCAGTTTTATGTGAAATATTAACAGCGTCTAAATACCATATGTTAAACTCAGATTTCATTGAATTGGACTGTTGAGCTAAAAACCGTAGGGTCGCTGCAATCTCCCTTCTGTGCACCTACTTCTGATTTGAGGATATTTTGCGCGTAAAAAAGTAGTGGGGCTTCACCATAGCACTAGTAGAGAAACGGGCAGAGTTAACCAAGTGAAGATTTGAGATTTACACAAATTTATTTTAAACGTAGGACTGCAGTTTCGAGCTGTTCGCCCTTTGTCAAGTACAACAATTCTGAATATCGAGTGTTCTATTTCGTCTTATATAATAAAAATATGTTGAGAGAGAAAAGAAATAGGTGGAGTTGTGGGTTTATTTGCCTGAGTCGTAATAACCTAGAGTCCCGCTCTGTGCTATTGAAGGCGTTCGAGAAGTCAATTTTTAACAGAAGCTCATCATTGTTTATCTCGTCGCGTCGGTAGAAACGAACAACATGTGGGGCTGATTCACATCAAATGTTCGAATTATCCTCCATTCACTTCCATACAATGAAACAAACGCGATCCAAACATTCTGCGTACTTTTTTCTTTTGCTGGAAAACCTTGTGAACCATATAATATTCCTATTGTTGAACTTCATCTGAATTTATTATGGACAACTTCGGTATCATTTTATAGCCAGCCGAGTATTAAATTTGGTCTTCAGCAATACTGCTTAAGTGAGTGAGGATGGTTTATTCAATTCAGAACCGAGTAGAACTAATCGAGTTGTATTACTCGAATGAGAAAAATGCAAGAAATAGTGCAAGAATTTTCAATGAAAATAATCCGGGACATTCTGTTGCTTGTGGAAAAGTTTCGAGAAACTGGTTCAGTTCAGAGTAAAAAGCACCAATCAGAAAGGGTAGCCAACAATGAAGCTATTGAAATTGCTGTTCTGGGATAAGTAGCTTTAATGCTAATCACTCAGTCCCTGAGAAAAACATGTGCAGATTCTGGAGTGAGCCAATCATCAGTTTCAAGGATTCTCCACAAATTCAAGTTTCGTCTTTACAAAATACATTTTGTGTAGGAATTTAACGAAGATGATCAGATAGACGTCTTCAATTCTGTGAACAAATAACAAATCGTCTGAATCTCAACCCACAACTCCTTAACAGCATTTCTTTTTCGGATGAGTGTACATTCTCGTTCAATGGTGATGTGAATCGTCACAACTTTCGGTACTGGAGTGACGTTAATCCCTATTTGATGAGGGAAGGACATTCTCAACGTCCAGAAAAACTGAATGTTTGGGCTGGAATTCTTGGAGATCATATTATCGGTCCATTTTTTCTTCCGCAAATCTTGAATGGTAAAATCGATGAAGTATCTTCACAGGGATAGGACTTCAAAAGAAAAGACTCCTTTATAATTTAGTCAACGTTTCGTCAATATATTTTGACATCCTCGGGACGGAAACCAGAAAAAGACGTCTGGAAAAAACAGCCGAGAAAAAACACGCATCATGCCTAACACAAACCACGTTACAATAAAAACAAATCAGAAGATGTTTTCTTCCTTTCTCTTCCTACCTAATTACAGTAGTCCTCTATGTCTGCACTTTTTACAGTCAAAACTTGACTTGTAGAGAGCAACCTTGTTCTATTACTATGAATCAGTCCATCAAATGAATCTCCGAAACTTAATGCTACCAAAGCCATCAACGAACTGACACGTTATCAACCAAAGAAATGTACGCGAGATCTTATATGCACCTGAAAAATGTGTTTGTTATATTATCGTGGAAAATTCCTTTTAAAACGATCGATCAGATTGCTATTAATTTGACTTAGGCCTTGGATGTCATTTCTGTTATTAACCGCGTTATTTAAATTGATGAAAATCATTTCACTTATAATTCTTTTTGTCCAATTATGTTCTCTGTCAAGTATGGAAACTTCGTCATAATTCAAAAGGTGTTCAGAATTAAAATGATGTGAAGCTAATGCTTTCTGTCCTTCTTTTGTTACAAATTTAACACGGCAGTCGTATTTATGTTGTCTGATTCTATTTTTAATAGTTGTTTAGTCTGTCCGATGTAACATTTATTACATCCTGTACAAGGAATTTTACGTTTGAAAGGTAACAAACATCAGTCTTATCTTTTAGTCTGGAGAAAAGAGAGCCAACAGTTTTCAAACTATAAAAAACCAACTCAGTGCCTTCTGATGCCCGTCTGATAGCTTTCGCTAATTTTAATGATAGGTGTTTCGTCTTCAACTATGAGAAAACGAATCCAATCGAAGCTTCCTGTTGTTTCAAGGTCGCTTCGTTGTTAGTACTTCTGACACCAATTTTTTTGTTTTTTGCGTTTATTTTTAAAGAACGAACGAAATACAACATAAACAAATGAAATCGATTTCAAACATTCGCGTTTTTAACGTCCAACCTTTCGTGTTTCAATCACTATGCTGAATGAATGCGTAGCACTGTCGCACTGTTCTTCTTTTGTTACTCCGGCATCCTCGATGGAGCGGATGTTTACTTTTTACTAACCTTGAGGCGATAAATTGTTTATCCCCCAAAGAAAGGGCCGGCTGGAATGTTGTTTCGACGAAACATAGTCCCCCCGTTGGGAGCACTTGCGAGCAATGATTTCGCACGGTAGTAATAAGCAAAAGTGTCATATCACTGAACTCACACGCGAACATTTACGCACTTGCTGGCAGAGGGCAAATTGATTTTGTATTCCTCTTGAAAATTCCACTCGATGTCCTGACGGTCACAACCCGTACGATTCCGTCCTCCCCAGGATGCAGATCGACCACTCGTCCCAGCCGCCATTGCATACACGGTTGATTTTTCTCGATCAACAGTACAATCGTATCCAATCCGATATTGCCTTCCGGATGGATCCATTTTTGACGTTTTTGAAGTTCCGTCAAATATTCTACATGCCATCTATGCCAAAACTCTTGTCGAATTTTGCTGATCAATCGCCATGAGGCCAAACGATTGTTAGGGATAGTTGAAAGGTCGGCTTCAGGTAGCATTGTAAACGATCGACCTATGAGCAAATGTGCCGGAGTAAGTGAAATTGGGTCGTTTGGATCGCTTGACATGGGGCATAGAGGTCTTGAATTTAAAATGGCTTCAATTTCGATTGTAAGAGTACTCAACTCTTCGTATGTGAATAATGGTTCGCGCATAACTCTTTTTAAGTGGTGTTTACACGATTTGACTGCGGCTTCCCATAGGCCGCCGAAATGGGGTGACAGTGGAGGATTGAAATGCCATCGAATCCTTTTGTCTATAGCGAAATTGTTTACGTTGGTGCGGAACTCTTCGGATTGCATTAGAATGTAAAGTTGTCGGAGTTTGTTATTAGCTCCAACGAAATTCGTACCGTTGTCTGAATACATATGGGCTGGTACTCCGCGACGAGCAACGAATCGTCGAAGAGCGGCAATGAAAGCGTCGGCTGATAAATCAGTAACGATTTCTATATGTACTGCCTTCGTCGACATACATATGAAGATGCATCCATAAGTCTTTATTATATTTCTATTTTTATATTTCCTTTCTTTTATCAAGACAGGACCGAAATAATCGACGCCTGTGTGATTAAATGCGAATTCTGTTTCGAACCTAGATTTCGGTAGATTCGACATTTTATAATTTACGGGTTCAGCCCGAAAACGCGCACATTTCATGCAGCGATGAATAATTTTACGGACCTGATTTCTTCCGTCCAGAATCCAAAACCGTTGTCGAATATTATACAAGGTTGATTGAATGCCTGTATGATGGAATTTGTTGTGGAAGTATTCAATAATGAGATCTGTTACATGATGGCGAGAAGGCAATAACATTGGGTGTTTTTGATCGGCCTTGATTTTGGCGTTATCGATTCTTCCTCCAACGCGAAGTAAATCTTCTTTATCGATGAATGGGCTTAGAGATCCGAGTTTAGCGCCTTTAACATCGCCCTTTGACAAGAGACTTTCGATCTCGTCGTGAAAACGGGTCAGTTGGATGAGTTTAACAATTTTCCTTTCGGCATTGTCAATTTCGGATACTGACAAATCCCCTTTAGCCCTATTAGATGGTAGCCAGCGTAAGCAAAATGCAACTACACGTATCAGGTTTGAATACGATGAGAATCTTCCGAAAATGTCGTCACATTGTAAATGGGTTGTGAGGCATACCGATTTTTTCAATGATGGCAGATCGTCAATGGGTTCCATAACAGAGTACGGCCAGTTCGATTCTGATTGGTTCAACCAGGGAGGTCCATGAAACCATATGTGATTTTTTAGGAACTCTTGAGGTAACTGTCCCCTGGACAATGCGTCGGCAGGATTATCCGTGGTACGTACGTGACGCCATTCGACGCCTTTACTAATTTCTTGAATTTCTCTGACCCGATTTCCTTCAAACTGTTTCAACGTATCTGGATGTTTGTTTATCCATTGTAGTGCTATAGTGGAATCGGACCAGAAAACAATCTTCTTTGTTGTAAAGGGTAAAGCTTTGCCAACGTCGCGGTATAAACGAGCAAGGGTTAACGTCCCGCAGAGTTCCAATCGAGGGATGGTTTGTGAAACTAATGGCGCAACACGATTTTTGAACAGAGAAGTTGCACATGAATAGTTCCGAGTTCGTTGATGGATCGTACGTATAGGCAAGCTCCGTAACCTGACTTGCTTGCATCGCAGAATCCATGAATTTCGATTTCAACTGCATTTTCTATCAATATACGTCGATCTATTTTCAAATTAGTGATGGAGTTGAGTTGTTCCGCGAAAGATTGCCAAGCCGTATGCAAAGCGCAGGGCACCGATTCATCCCATGTGGTTTTCGCTTTCCAACAATTTTGGATTAGAATTTTCGAAACGAGCAATACAGGACCGAGAATACCTAATGGGTCGAAAATCTTAGCGATCTCCGACAAGATATGCCGTTTTGTAATTCTTTCGACTGATCGGATGTGCTTCACTGTGTAAAGTAATTCGTCGTGTTCTGCGTTCCATGACAAACCTAGCGTTTTGTGAACAGATTTTTCGTCCGTGATGAATTCAATATCGTTTGCTCTTGTATTTAAACCCGTCAGCGCTCGTTGTTCATTCGACGCCCATTGTCGGATATCAAAACCACCGCATTTCAATAATTCGATAACTTCGTCGCGGATCGTAATAAGTTCTTCAAATGAATCCGAGCCCGATAATAAATCGTCGACGTAAAAGTCTCGAAGAAGTATTTTGGATCCGACCGGGAATTTAGCGCCTTCATCTTGAGCTAATTGATGTATGGTCCGAATTGCTAGAAATGGCGCCGATGATACCCCAAATGTCACCGTGTTTAATTGGTAGCATTGAATTTTATTGTCGTGAAACCACAATATTTTTTGATATTTCCTATCATCCGGATGTACCCATATTTGGCGATACATTTTTGCAATGTCCGCCGTCAGCACAAAACGGTAAGTGCGAAACCGTATGAGATGTTCGAATAATTTTAATTGAATAGTAGGACCAACCATTAATGTTTCGTTTAAAGATAAGCCCTTCGCGGATTTAGCCGATGCGTCGAAAACTACTCGAGTCTTCGTGGTAGTGCTGGATATTTTAGTGATTGCGTGATGAGGGAGGTAATATCCGTCCGGTGATTCTTCGTGTACAGGGGACATATGACCTGAATCGAGATACTCTTGCATGACTTTGTGATAATCACGATTGAGGTCGGGATTCGCGTTCAATCTTTTTCGTAGACTGAGTAATCGTTGTAGCGCTATCGTTCGTGAGTCCCCAAAGTCGGGTTGAATTGAGCGAAATGGTAATTTCACGGTGTACCGTCCGGTTGGCTCGCGGATGAAATTTTTCTTAAAGTGCGTTTCACACTCGTTGTTTTCAATAGATTTTATGTGATCCGAATTTGCATCCTCTAGCAACCAAAATTTCGCGATTTGTTCTCTCAAATCTGTTAAATTGCAGAACTGCTGACCGTTTTCGTCTGATCTTGTCGCTCCTCCGGCAATGGCCCATCCAAGTTGGGTTTTTTGGAGATAAAGATCACAATCGTCTCTCGATAGATTTATTTGTCCTATCGAAAATAGACTGAGAGTTGTACCTGAACCGATTAGAATATCGATTTTCTGAGGAAGATGGAATGATGGATCAGCTAGTTTTATATTTTTCGGAATTTCAATGGATTCACGCGGAAAAATTTCACTTGGCACTTCGTCTGCGATTTTTGGTATAACAAGAAATTGCAAAGTTCGCTTAAACTTGTCATCGATGGAATGGAATGTACATTGGACAACACCCTTGGTGAATGTATTTAAATTATCGATCGCGCCTACCGGAAGTTTGCATAAATTTATTTTTAATTTCAAATTTTCCGCCAAATTCTCAGTCATAAAATTAGCTGTTGCGCATGTGTCTAATAAAGCGCGACATTGAATAATTTTTTCGTTGGAACCTTTGATTCGTACCTGCGCGCTCAGCATTAAGTCCGCTTTTTTAATTCGTGAGGCGAGGCTGCAGGCATTTTCATTCAGTCATAAGGATTCCGCCTGACTGATTGAATTGTTGATATCCTGACTTGAAGTTTCGCCCGGGAGATCTGGACGAGTCGTTGTGCAACATAGTATTATGATATTTATCGCATTTTCGACAATGCGAAGATTTACATGCGCCTTTGTGCGTTTGCAGACAATTTTGCATATCATTAACCGCTTAATGCAATTCCACCGCTGTGTGACAGACATTTTCTAAATTCCGGACAATGATAAAGAAAATGCCGATCTCCTTTACAAACCGCGCAATTTGATTCTGTTTGAGTTATGAAGACACGTGACTCATTGTTCTCTCGTTCTTTTGTCCTATTGTTCCGATTTTGTCCCAAAGACGGCCGTTTTATGTTGAATAAAGGTTTGGATGCCGACTTGTTTTGTTCGATCGCCTGTAGTCGAAACGTAGCTTCCGATACAAATTTATATAATTGATCAAGTTTTGGAGTTTTTCCAGATCTAGAGTCTCCTCCCATTTCGATCGAATTTCTGGTGGAAGCGCGCGTTCTAGAATGCGAATTAGAAAATATTCGTCGGGGATTACGTTCAACGTCTCGAGCATGTTTGTGTGCTGCCGCATGTCGTCAATTAGTTTTGTCAAACCTTTATGCGAGGTTGATGTTTGCACGGGTAAATCAATTATTGCGTCCAAATGATTCATAATTAGAATACGTTTTTTATCGTATGCTTCTAGAAGTAATTTCCATGCAAATTTATAATTCTGTTCGCTCACATTATATATCGCGATTTTGTTTGAAGCATCTCCTCGTAAACAATTTTTGAGATACATAAATTTTTGTAGATCGGTAATATCTTTTCGAGAGTCTATCATAGTGACGAATGTATTTTTGAACGAAAGCCAATTATTTAAATTTCCATCGAATTTTGGGAGCTCTGTGACCGGTAATGCTAACTGTTGTGTTTTGGTATGTGACGCGTTTGATGAAGAATCATCTCTATCGGCGGAATTGTTTGATGAAAAATAATTGTTAACTTTTGCTACAAGCGTGTAGTAGCGTTTTTGGATGTCTTCAAATTCCTCAAGATACTCGGTATCGTCCCGATTGAGTAAAACGGCGAGTTCGTCATGCATATCTTCATATGCGGTAAACTGTTCTTTCAATCGGTCAACCCGCGCTTTGATGATGCATGGATCGCCGACTTTTTCGTCCAATAATGATTCTATGGTCGTCAAATGTTTTTGTAGTGTTAAGCGCTTTTGATTAATGACCTTGACGCGATTGACCATTTTGATTATGTATGACGAAATATGACTTTACGAAGTTACGGTTAAGTTCGGACGAACAATTAAAGGAAATTTCAAGACCTCATATGCAGTGTTACTAAATATGGATGTACTTAGCTTTTGTGATGATTCGTTGCAGTGACGGTTTTGGCTGGGTGGCGAGTGTTGCAGTCGATGATGATGCGTTGTAGGAGTCCTGGGTTGTTTGTAATTGGAATTCTTGATGTTTCTCTGGAATGTTCGCGTCTCCTTTGTAACACCAAGATGTTGAATCGTCAATTCGTATCCCACTTTCTTGACACCAAAATTTGTTTCGTCTTCAACTATGAGAAAACGAATCCAATCGAAGCTTCCTGTTGTTTCAAGGTCGCTTCGTTGTTAGTACTTCTGACACCAATTTTTTTGTTTTTTGCGTTTATTTTTAAAGAACGAACGAAATACAACATAAACAAATGAAATCGATTTCAAACATTCGCGTTTTTAACGTCCAACCTTTCGTGTTTCAATCACTATGCTGAATGAATGCGTAGCACTGTCGCACTGTTCTTCTTTTGTTACTCCGGCATCCTCGATGGAGCGGATGTTTACTTTTTACTAACCTTGAGGCGATAAATTGTTTATCCCCCAAAGAAAGGGCCGGCTGGAATGTTGTTTCGACGAAACAATAGGCCAGGGATAAACGGGAACTTGAAGTGCAAACGACATCTCGAAGGAGCTACCCTAGACCTATCAGTATCAACGGTTACATATTCATTAATAACTCTACCAATGAGGGATTTTGGATAGTTATTATTTTCCAACAGCTTTTAGTGATTTTCATACCTTCACCTTGGAACTCTGGACTGTTTAGGTTGGTTGATTTGTGCAGTAGATTCTTCATTATAGAGATTTTATAGTTTTTTGAGGTGTTTGACTCAAAATTTAGTAAATGTTCTGAATTACTTGGTTTCATGTACCACTTAGTCTTCAATGAACCATTCTCCTGTCTACAGATTTTTACATCAAGAAAGGGCAACTCGCCATTAATCTCTCTTGCCATTGTAAATCTTTTGCGTGGATGGAAGCTATTGAAAGTATGCAACACTTGATTTGAAAGATTTGGTGGATTCGCTAGTATAGTGTTCACTTTTAGATTCTCACGGACGGAATTGTATGTTGTACCATTGATATTCTGGGTATACGTCCGTTGGTTATCGCTAGAAACCTGGAAGGAAAGACAAGCGTTTTGACGTTTCGCTGGGATCACACCGAGCATCATCAGAGATGTTTTCGCTGTACGAGACAGTCGGAAACGGATGGAAATTTCCTTATGCTGCTGTATTTATAGGTGATTCCGTAAGTTGTAAGGCGTGCCATGACCTCTTGTATTACGACCTGAATTATTTAGAAGAAAATAGCTTGAGCCGTGATTTTGAATGTTGTTTTGATCATCCGGGGAAAGTTGATGACTTGGAAAATTTGGAAAATCGTTTGTGCCAGGACGTGCAATGGTTTCTTGATTATCTGGATGTGCGATAATTCTTGGATCGTCATGGGTGTTATTTGACTGAATTTGTGATGAAAAATTGTTTGGCGATACATGATTTCTTCTTATAATAGTTTTCCAAACATTTGGCAAGAAATGTGCATCGTCTCTTGTATTTAATTCACCTTGCTTTTCAATTTCTATAGCTTCTCTAATGAGTCTCGTTCTGAAATGAGATGTATTAGAAATTTCTTTACATGTCTCGAAATTTATTTTATGTCCAGTTGAAAGTTCATGTTGGAAAAGTGCTGATGTTGTCTGTTTGTTTCGAATGGCGAGCTTATGTTCATTCACTCTAGCAGAAATACGTCTATTTGTTTGACCCACGTATGATTTCTGACAGTTATCGCATTCAATTTTATAAACACCAAGGTTTTCTAGCTTAATTTTGTCCTTGGGGTTACCTAATATTTGGGCTATGGTGTTTAAAGGTTTGTATGTGACTCTTATATTCTGTCGTTTTAAAATGCGGCCTATTTTGTCAGTGGTGCCTCTAATATAAGGTAGGGTGACGTTGTTTACAAATACTCGTTCGTTTTCTCTTGGCTGTCTATTGTTGTCATTTTGACGCAGAGCATTTCGTATTTCTTAATTGTTATGTTAATTAGTTACGTTGTTGAGTTCTTGGGGTCGTTTGTGATCATCGGCTAAACGTTTAGATCTAGAAATTAAAGTGTTAGCAACCGACTGTAATTGAGATGGATGATGGTGTGAAAGTGCATTTAAATATCTGTCAGTGTGTGTCGGTTTCCTGTACACTGTGTGGCTATAGTGTGGCTGCAAATCTTTTGAGATTAAAACGTCGAGAAATGCCAATTTGTTATCTTGTTCGATTTCAGTGGTGAATTGTATATTCGGATGTTGAGAGTTTAAAAACGTCACAAAATTGTCAAGTTCATTTTGTCCATGTGACCATATGATGAAAATATCGTCCACATATCGGAGCCATAGTTTTGGTTTTAGAGTTGTTTGGTTTAGAGCTTTTTTCTCGAAATAAATCATGAACAAATTAGCTATAACAGGAGAAAGAGATGAACCCATTGGAGCACCAGCAATCTGTTTGTACATTTGACCATTGAAAGAAAAATATGTGTTTTTCAAACAATGTTCAGCTAAATCAATGACATATTGTGGAAAAGATTCATTAATGGAAATTTTTTCTAAAGCTTCATCAACAGGGATGCTGGGATACAACGACTTTACATCTAAACTGGCTAAAATATCACTGTTATCAATCTGAAAATTTTTTAAGATTTGAATAAAGTGTTGAGAATTTCTTACGCATGATTCGGCTTTTTCTACTTCAGGTTGCATAATTTTTGCCAAAAATTTCTCAAGTTTTTGAAATGGGGAGTTAAAAGCGCTAACAATCGGTCTAAGAGGAACATCTGGCTTGTGGACTTTTGGTAAACCATAGAGTTTGGGGCATCTGCTAGATTTTTCTCGTGGTATTAGTCTTTTTTGTGTTTCAGGATCGATCGGTGAATTTTTAATTTTGTATTTAGTTGTCCTTTCTAAATATGTAGTCGGATTTCTGGGAACTGCTTTATATGATTGGTCTTGTAATATAGCACCCATTTTTTCTTGATAATCAGTCCTATTCATTACCACTGTGGAATTGCCTTTATCCGCTTTTAGGATAACAATTTCTTCATTCCTTCTTAAATCTTTTAAAGCACGATATTCGTCTGGTTTTAAGTTTGGAACAGGTGGTCGACAAGTACGAATGATTCTGGAAACCTCTTGCCTTACTATTTCTGCTTGTTGTTTATCTATTGTATTTAACGAAGACTCAACTTCAGCTATGATTTCTTCAGTAGGGATGTGTTTTGGTGTCACGGCAAAATTAAAACCTTTGCTTAAAACAAATTTGTCAGAATTAGAAAGGATATGATCGGAAAGGTTATGAATTATTTTATCTTGGTCCAGGTTGGACCGTTCTTCATTCTTTCTCGGTGGATTTAGTCGTTGGAATTTGTTTTCTAGTTTTTCGTTTTTCAAAATTCTATCGGTTTCAATGCGCCAGGAAGTGAGAGGAAGTTCCATAACAAAGGATGTAATTTGTTGGCCAATTCAAGGTGAATGTGGAGTAGGTCATATTCAATTTCTGCGATTTCTCTCCTTTTTTGGTGTATGGCTTCCTTCAGGAGCAGCTTACTTGCGTCATGTAGAATTTTATTTGTTTTCCTTGTCGCTGTGTGATAAGAAAGTTTGGTAAAGGTTGGTAATCTGTTATTATCACGACACCTGATTAGGAAAGTGAGGTCGCACAGCAGAATGGTTCTTTTGAATCTCAAATCTTCATACAGCTTAGTAGATTTATACATCAAACAGACAACATCAGCACTTTTCCAACATGAACTTTCAACTGGACATAAAATAAATTTCGAGACATGTAAAGAAATTTCTAATACATCTCATTTCAGAACGAGACTCATTAGAGAAGCTATAGAAATTGAAAAGCAAGGTGAATTAAATACAAGAGACGATGCACATTTCTTGCCAAATGTTTGGAAAACTATTATAAGAAGAAATCATGTATCGCCAAACAATTTTTCATCACAAATTCAGTCAAATAACACCCATGACGATCCAAGAATTATCGCACATCCAGATAATCAAGAAACCATTGCACGTCCTGGCACAAACGATTTTCCAAATTTTCCAAGTCATCAACTTTCCTCGGATGATCAAAACAATATTCAAAATCACGGCTCAAGCTATTTTCTTCTAAATAATAGAACTTACGGAATCGCCTATAAATACAGCAGCATAAGGAAATTTCCATCAGTTTCCGACTGTCTCGTACAGCGAAAACATCTCTGATGATGCTCGGTGAGATCCCAGCGAAACGTCAAAACGCTTGTCTTTCCTTCCAGGTTTCTAGCGATAACCAACGGACGTATACCCAGAATATCAATGGTACAGCTAGTATAGTGTCATCCACATATAACTTGATGAAATGATAACACTGTTTTTTATCGGGTGTAATGGCCATTACATCCGATAAAAAACAGTGTTATAGCGAACGTGGGCCGCGAAAGCTTGAACCAATTGCTGAAATGAATCTTAACTTCCGATTTCTTCTGGCATTCTGTTGTTAGCTCCGTCATGATAAGATTTGCTAACGATGGACTTGCGGGATTACCCATGGCTGAACCCTCAATATGTTCATAAAATTCGCCATTGAACTGAAAGTAGCTCGAACTAAAAATAAAGCGGATAATTCTGATGAACAAATCTCTATCGATGTCAGTGTATGCAGAGATATGGTGCCATTTCTTCTTTACAATCCGAATAGCTAAGTTTTTGGGAATATTAGTGTAGAGGGATACAACATCGAATGGAAAAAGCTGATAGCCTGTTGGCAACACTACATCTCTTGAAAATGATACAAACTCTAAAGAGTTTTTAACAGTGAAGGGGCATGTTGAATTCACTTTATGAAGAATGTTATGTACAAAGACAGACAAATTATATGCTGAAGTGTCTATACAACACACAATGGGTCTAATATTTATAGTTGTTTTATGGGTTTTGCGCAAACCATAAAGTTTTGGTGAAACTGAGTTGTAACTTTTCAAGCTCAATGCTGCTTTATCATCTATTATGTTGTATAACTTTAAATCATTGATGAGATCATTTGATTTAGACTGAAATTTATTAGTTGGATCATTAATAATTTTCTTGTATGTGGTCTGATCTGATAACATGTTATTCATTTATTCCAAATATTCAGACCTAAACATGATCACTGTTGAATTACCTTTGTCGGACCTCATTACAATTAATTCCGGATGATGTTTCAAAAAAACTAAATTACTAAAGGAGTCTTTTCTTTTAAAGTCCTATCCCTGTGAAGATACTTCATCGATATTAAAAAATGCAAGGACGTGACAGTAATGCTAATACTTGAATGGTAAAGTTTATCTGGAATTGCTTCAAAACTCAATCCACCCAAGAATTTTGGAAATAATCCAAAATGATGAGATTCTGATTGAAGAAGAAGTATTCTGTAAACAAGATGGAGCACCTGCTCATTATTCAGCACCCGTTCGATTCTTCTTAAACGAATATTTTCCTGAGCGTTGGATTGGCCACAGAGGTCCCATAGAACGGCCTGCACGGTCTCCGGATTTGACACCTCTTAATTTTTTCCTATGGGGATACTTGAAATCTGAAGTGTTTCAAACTGTGCTTAGACGACTTGAAGCAGAGGGTTATCGCAAAGTGTAATCAGTTGACACCAGAAGTCTTTTGAGATGTTCGCAGAATGATTGAATCGCGTTTGGTTTATTGTATGGAACTGAATGGAGAACAATTCGAACATTTGATTTGAATGTTTTTGAATTTCATTACTCGATTTCGAAAAAAGAACATCATAAACAAAATTCATTTTATTCCAACATTTTGCATTTAAGGAAATCAAAATTCACATTATTGAGAATAGAATTCTGAGATCTTCAAAATGATCTGTCACTCGATCCCTATTCTCTATTCAAATTCATGGGGTTAGAGCCCTCCTCCCCCCGTAAGGGATTGCTTTTCTCAAACTCAAGAATATCTCAAAATTTGTTCCCCTTCAAGAGTATTGAGTTCCGGTGATAGTGATAGAATGAGAAATATCATGGGTGCCTCCTTTTCATTGAAGCAAACTGCATATATCTGAAAATTGATTGATGGCAGATAATCATTTCTTAATGAAGCTAGAATTATAATAGTGAACAAAATATGTGATAATATTCTTCTTTCGCAAAAACATTTTAGGATTCGTATTAAAACATATATATGTAAGACGTTCGTTTATACCGGAGTCAATCGAGGTTTCACCAACTGAAAATATTTATTACTTTATAATACAAAATTAACATTGTACTTAACATAATAACAAATAATTATAATTTTCCTGAGAACTCGATAAATTAGACACAACTCCCGGATTGAACTATATCAACAGTATGACTTGAAATATTCTGATTAACAACGATCAGAGCGTGATCACAACTGATTAACTAGGGTACAATCTCGATACGAATGCAAGGTGGAAATGGAACTCGAGAAAGCCAATGTTGCCAAACAGTAAATGGTCATCTACTATTTACATATATATTTCATATATAATGTTCGCTATTATTGGGAATGCAGCAATAATTGAATAAGTATATTCTTTTTCCTTAAGCTTGAGCGCTTTCGAGATTTATTAACCCGTCGTTGGAAGCTCTACAAGACATATAACATGAAGGTACATGAAAATTGCTATTTTAACCTACTTACAGGAGTTGAGGTTTATATTACAAGTTGTTGAGTAGAACTTCATACGATGTAAATCACCTAACACTACGGCAGACACAATTCTCGTTATTTTTAATGAAGAAGTAGATGTCGCTGTGACAGATATTTTACAGTTGTTCATTTGAAATCTTCTCTTCAATCAAGTACGTATTGTATATGACGATATCTCCTTTGTTCTGTAACTTGATTGAATATACGACTCTTCTAAACGTTGTCAATCTCGAATAAATTCGAATAGATAGTGCTCGATTTTTCTACGTCTTTGTTTGAATTCACTGAATGTGTTTCGTTCACGATATGTACCATTTCCAAAAATTTTCTAGTCCAGTCATTCTTTTTGAAGTGTTGTGTTCGGCTGTTTTTTTCTCGAGCATCTGCGGGGGCAGGGTCAGCTGCGGTTTTCTATGGCCTGTGAGCCGAAGCTCTTCACCATTTTGGGAAAAAAGGAGTGGAGTGTTAGGTTATCGGTTATTGAGAGTGTCTAATATGACGAATTCCTTTTTTAGGAAACAGAGGTATTTGTTCCGAACAAAAATATACTTCACGCCGTTCCTTTTTTTCCCAGGTCCCAGGGTCCTAGGTGCCACCCGGTCCTGAGCACAATTCACATGTCCGGGGGTCAGCCCCAACGCATTCGCTTGAAATCCTTGATTCTATTCAGAGGAGAGCGATTCGACTAATAGACGTACATGACAGATCATCTGAATTCACTTCATCGTCGATGGAGAGTGGCCGATCAGCTCAATTTATTATGTTTTGAGTCCTTTGCAGGAATTATACCAGAAAAAATCGTCATCAGTAAAAAAAACTAGACAGACTGATAACTACCACCAACTTGCCGTTTGTGTTTTTGTACAGAGCAACCCAGAATTAGAACTATCTCCCATCGGAGGTATTTCTTGACGCCAGTTCAAGAAACAAGTAAAACAATATTTTTTATTGTCTGGAGGCGTTATTAATAAGTCAAAGGCATCGGCTTCTCTCAAGATGCAAACAGAAAAACAGATTGAACAATTGAACATCAGTCAATACGAAGATGAATATGAATTAAAAACACTCATTTCACAATGAAATTATTCAAAAATGCCTAAGACAGCTCAAATCACAGATAAATAATAATCGTAGCAGACCTACCTTTAGTCGTAAATGAACTAATTCGGCCGTCTTACATATCTTTTTCTTTTTATGTTGAAATTAGACGAATTTTCCCCGAATTTCATCTTACATTTTCACATTACATAATAATCGCCAGGAATCGCTATTAGAAAACACATTGATAACATTGAGAAAATAATCTATTCTGTTAGTCATAAAACTATATAACTACATCCTGCATAGTATAATCAAACTTTTACTCATCTTTCAACTTCATTTTCTTGCAGTGCTTGGAAAAAATTGCAAAGCGGTAAACACCACAATCTTAAATCCCCATGTCCATCTGCTAGGCGAAGAAGCTGCATGTATCGCTTACGTCAGGTTAACACAGTACATGGACAAGTATGTATCATTGTGTCTACGAAAATTGAAGAAGGCTTTGGTAACAATAGGATTTTTAGACACGGCCAAGCACACACCCACCAGTCGGAAGAAAGCAGAGTTTGGCACAAAAGAGACAACAAGTGGCAGAATGTGCATTTTCACAGAAGCGGGGGCAGCGGTGGCGCTGCTTTCAGTTTCAGCAAATAGCTCAACTGAACTAATCTCATTGTCGTGTAAAAATAAGCGCTCGGTAAGGAGTCAAACATGGTCGAATAAGTATTTATTGAATATCCAATTGAAATGAGGAAGAGATGTATTAAATGAATATTTGATCGATGTTTCAATTGAAAACTAGATTAGTCCATTTGCGATAAAGCCTGGTTCTAAACGCCAAAACTTCATTTTTTTGATATATTAAGTGCTGTGAGATTATCAGCCACTTATGATCACCAACAATCAAAGCTAATGACTGGTTTTCCAATTTTAACACTGTTAATGTCTACTATACACAAATCGGCACTTTCGCTTTTCTTCACGTTATTTTATCATACGTATTTGAAATTGTCGTTTGGATTATTAGAGAAGACGCTTAGGACCGTCTTTCAAAATATGTACCTCATTTAGATGTGTAAGAGACTTGTTTTATTCGAATAATTCATTTTTCCTTCATAAGGATTATTGAATAAGAAACGTTTCGGTATATTTATTTTTGTTATGTTTAAAATGTTGAATTGTTAAATATTTATTTACAAGATATTTGTTGTGCACTATGTCAAACTGTAAACTGGTCGTTGAAAGTCTCAATATATTGAAGTACTTAATGATAGTTTATGTAAACTTTATATAAATGTACTTGAATATCAATTTTCGAATGTTTTGTTCTAAATATTATAGATATTTCTGAGAAAAACGTTTCGTTCTCCGTATCAAAGAATTGTGATGACTAATTCTAGAGTATTAGTGGATAGAATAAGAAGATCCGTAATTTCACCACTTTTATAGTTTTATCCCCAAGAATGTAAATAACCCGATACTGAGAACGACTTCATGCTCTCCAATTAACGAACTGAACCCTCATAGAATAGTGCACCTGTACTGATTTCATAAGCACTATTAAGTGTCCTTTAATCGAAAAATCTAGGAAGTCAGTCACTTAACAAATTGTGCATGAAGGACAACCATTCTTGAGGGTTTTGTTTCCAAATAATGCAATTTGAACGTGTGACATTAATATTATCTAGTTATTTATAAAGTCGTAGTAAATGTAAGAGTTCGAAGTTTATTGAAAGTACAAGAACATGTGTTCTTCCGAAAATTCAGAAAAATCGCCTACTAACTAGCGTAACGTCGCGTTTTATTCTCTCAGATTCATTCTTTTATGATCGACTGCATATTTTACGAGCATGCAAGGTGCATTTAACGAATTTCTTGATAATCTATGAATTATCATAATATAATATTCAATCAGCGGTTTATTCAACGACGTTTAACGAATAAATGTTCTGGTGATGAGTTGTGTGAAATTAAAATATTTGGCTTTAGTGTGTGCTCTTAAATTTCGATATTTATATTATGCGTGTTAGACTAGTTGGAATTCTTCATTATTTGAGTCCATTGAGTAACGATAACACTTCCAACTCAATTGAATATCATTTTACAAGATGGGCAATTGGAGGTGCGATTTTTAGCCCAGTCGAATCAAAATTTTACTGCTTGGAAGAATTTATAGCTGTTATTGCATTAGCCTGTGGTATAAAATTCACAATAAAAAGTTTACCTATTTTCAACATAAATTTGCTGTAATACTTCATAGTATTTGAAATTCGTTAGGTGCGCGGAGAAGCTATTTTCGAATGGAGTGTAATGAAAAATTAAACTTTTCTTAACACTTTTTCTATGGAAAATCTATTTCTCGGTTTAGTTTCAAACCAAACCAATGAAACATCGCGTTGGAAAAGTAGGTTTGCACAAAATTATTGTTTGCACCCGGCTTCGAAAACTTGACTAAATTGTGAATTTTTTATGTAACAAAAATTGAATATTTTCATGTTACTCGTCAGTTAAAATTAGAACATTTTTCAAATTTCCTAATATTAGCTACAAAAATAAATTAGGTATCGAAAATTTTAATGCCCAAAAAAATATTGAAATATTTAACAGCAACAGCTACCGAATATTCATTTCTACTGTTATTTGTTTTTCACTTAAGAACATACTTCATCATGGGAGTTTGAGATAAACAATAAGAAATCCGAAATACCTATTTTTATTTCAATGCAATCCTATCATTGTTTTAATTTTTATGTTACCGAATGGCATTGAATATAACACATTCGCATATTTCTTTCTTCCGAGTTTTAAATTGGTATGAAAGCTAATGGTCTAAAGCGGGCAATGTAAAATGTAGCTATTATGCTTTTCCAACATATTTTTCATATTTCCTCTCGCTGGGCTACTGCGCATATAATAACTTTGACTGCATAAAATGTTTGCAATATGTATCATACTGTTATCCAATACACTTTTTCTAATTGACATGATTTTACATTTCATCATTACATACTAGAATAGATTAAAAATACGGCAAAAAAATTATTCATCTTCCTAACTCATATAATATGACATATATGTAAGAACCCTACTTTCCTTTTACAAACGAATATTTAAAATCACTTTTATGGAAAATAAAGTTTAAAAATATATAAATGTTCTGAGATTTTAATATACCTGCACCAAGAAATACTAATCATTTCTTGTAGGTATCACATCTTTCTTCCATATGCAGAATGGGCCCATCTACATACACCAATTGAATTGAAAGGCTGTTGATGTAGTATTCCAAAAAATGTCATTCATACAGAAGAAAATGCGCGTGAAGCGTGACACCTGTGACCTGTGACACTCGTGTCTGCGTGGTTGTTGTAAATTGATATATATTTCACGAGTTGTGAAATGAATGAACACTTTATTCGAAGTGAAGTGAAGGACAATTCACAGGCCTTTTTATATCCTATGACATTCACTTATTTTTACAGCTATCTAGACATGTGCAATGATTACAAAGTCACAACATCTCCACTTAAACAATTCACATAAAAATTAAATTATCTAATCAACACAGATAACAATAAAAAATAATCAAAGCTGCTATTGAAAAAAGCCCATGCTTAATTTTGTACAGAAAACATGTTTATCATTTGTCACTGCCTTCGTCAAATTATCAACATCAATCATTTTTCCTCTACGACTTTTTCCCTGATAAAAAGTGTTTGATCGAGATATGTTTTGTTCTTCAATGAAATTCCAGATTCTGCGCCAATCTGTTGATATATGTTATTTCATTAAACAGTCGAAACAACCAAATAGCTTCTTCTGTTCCCTCGCTCGCTCCAATTATTTCAGCCTAGTTGTTGAAGTTGCTACAACTGTTTGTCTTTGACTTAACCAGGAAATTGCTCCTCCTGAGTATTTGACGACGACGCCCAGCGTTGATCGACCTGTTTTTTCGCATCCACCAAAATCTGCATCACTATAGACTTCCGTGATTTTAACTTCCGAGTTCTTTTTGTACACAAGACCGAGGTTTAATGTTCCAGCTATATAGCGAAAAACTCTTTTCACTCTTATAACATCTTCTTCTGTTGTATTTTCAAGAAATGGACGCCGAACCGGATATAAGGCTTCAACTGTCTTCTATCAAACCTGATATCAATCAATTGATGAAAAATAAAAAACAGTTTCATACCTCCCATTAGTAAAATTTTTTTAATATCTTCTATTATTGTACTTGCCATGTGGTAAAGTAAATAATAATTAGTAACTGTTACCTTGTACCTTTATTATACTTATTAATAAAGAATACAGTTTTAAAAACTATTGTTTTATTGTAAGGTTCCGTCAAGTATTTTGCATTCCAAAAGGGTTCCGTCGCCAAAAAAGTTTGAGAAACGCTGCTATAGTATAAGCCAAATCTGGTCTTGTACCAAGTATTAGATAGATTAATGCCCCCACTGTCTGTCTATATGGAAAGTTTATATCTTCATCCACTTTCCCTGTTTCCGAACTTCTGATCATCAGAGTAGACACTGGCTTGCAGGTAATAATCATTCATCTCCACTTTTATTTGATAATCACATTTTCTTTGTTCGTATGTTTATTTGTATCATTATTTGTGTTTTTCAATTTTTAATTTTTTTTGTGTCAAAAGCGGACTTCACAACTTTCAGAAACCTTTTTGTTCAAACACGAGCTCTGATAAACGTTAAACGGTTGCTCTGATTAATAGTTAACTTCGAAGTTTAAGTAATTTTTGTTTTGTTTTGCTCTGTTACCGATTATCAATCAAAATGTTGGTCACACCCGAAATGTTTAATGCAATGAGCGAACAAACAAAAGCCGCTCAAGAGCGTCTTGCTTTATTGGATCAACTGTCTACTAGTTGTGCGCAAACACCTCAAATAGACGCTTACCGGGTTCCAAAAATTCCTTCATTTTTCATGAGTGACCCAGCACTGTGGTTTTTACAGGTCGATGTTAGTTTTAGAAACGCGCGCTTAATTTCGGAACAAACCAAAGCGGATTACGTTTCAGCCGCGTTATCTCACCTTCACCTTCCCCGGATGTTATATATGAACAAATAAAAAAATAGGGTGATTAAGACATTTGCTGTGTCACCGGAGGTAACGTTAAGGCAACTTATGAAAGGGCAAATTATTAGCGATGGAAAGCCATCTTTAATTCTTTCAAGACTGCGTAGTTTGAATGCTGGTTGTTTTGACGACACAATTCTGACTTCTTTATTCTTGGAACAATTACCCCAGTCCCATCGAAGTATTCTCGGTGCTACCGCTGCTACAGATTTGAATATGTTAGCCGAGGCTGCGGATAAAATGATGGATGCAAATTTTTTCGCTTCAGAAAAAACCTCAAGTTTTTGCAGCGTCCAATCACTCAGTTGCTAACTCCAATGCGGAGCCGCGAATGGTGCGCCGAATGGCATTCATGGTGTAAAAAAAACTAAATACCCCCCCTCACATACAAACTGTAGTGGAGGGGGCAAATTCTTATCGGTTGCATATTCGTGATCGTATCAGCAGATTGATATTTTTAATCGATACCGAGGCTGATATTTCCCTGTTGCCGGCGAATCCCAAAATTAAGGGGGAACCTGGGCGATACGTTGGAATTTTTGTATCGCTGACGTTCCTTCTGCCATTTTAGGCGCGGACATTCTTCGTCATCATGGTCTTATTGTTGATTTAGGCAGACGTCGCCTGATTGATCCTAATTCTGGATCGTTTTGCTTAGGAGTTTCAAAACCAGCCGCTATTCAAGCCATAAGTCTAATTCGTCCAAACTCTAAAATTTCGTCGCTGAATTTCCAGAAATAACTGGAACTCAATGGTTAAGTTCTCCAGGAAACTCTGATGTTCAACATCATATTTGCACTTTTGGACCACCCATTGCAGATCGGGCCCGTAGACTATCTGCGGATAAGCTTAAATGCGCAAAGGCGGAAATCAAACTCCTACTCGATGCAGGAATTTGCAGTCCTTCTGATAGCTCGTGAGCCAGTCCGATTCATATGATGCCTAAAAAAGATGGCACATGGCGCCTATGTGGTGACTATCGGAGATTAAATTACGTAACTGTCCCTGACAGATATCCAACACCTCACATACACGATTATACGGCAAATCTGAGTCAAAAAGTTTTTTTCTCTTCACTCGACCTTCACAGGGCGTACCATCAAATTCCAATGGCACCCGAAGATGTGAAGAAGACCGCAATCATAACTCCTTTTGGATTAGTTGAGTATAAATACATGTGTTTTGGGTTGCGAAATGGAAGTCAGACTTTCTAAAGGTACATAAATCGGGCTCTAGGTGATCTTGACTTTACTTTCATGTATATAGATGATATTCTGGTTGCATCTTCATCGTGGGAAGAACACCTTCGTCATCTCGAAATTGTTTTTCGGAGACTCAAAGAATTCCATCTGAGGCTCAATGTCAATAAATGTTCATTTGGTTCACAAGAATTGGAGTTTCTGGGATACATAATTGACAGTAAAAGGATTCGCCCATCGCATGATAAGTTCAAAAATATCTTAAACTTTCCTAAGCCATCGACTGTCGCCGAACATCGAAAATTTTGGGGATGATCAATTTTTATAGGAAATCTATGCCCGGAGCGGCTGAACTACGGCTCCGCTGAACGTCTTCTTGACAAAAGGTAAAAAGAATGATAAAACCAAAATTACATGGTATTCTGCTGCTGAGGAAGCATCCGACAATTGCCGGAAAGCATTAGCCAATGCTGCCTTGCTCGTACACCCAAGCAATAACGCCGAGATCCGTATAGTATCGGACGCATCAAATTTTGCGATGGGAGCATCTCTCGAACAGTTTGACGGAGCTTCATAGAGACCTTTGGCATTTTTCTCAAAGAAATTCTCTCTGTCCCAATGTAAATATAGCGCTCACGACCGTGAGCTGACCGCCATTTATGAGGCGATCAAATACTTCCGTTTTCTCATCGAAGGTCGAAACTTCAAAATTTTTACAGATTAAAAGATACAGATTAAACATAATTGGTATAATTTTTACCATTAAGGAATTCTGTCGTTTCGTAGTACAGTAATGTCCGCTTATAACGAACCTCAAGGGACCGACGAAAACGGTTCGCTATAAGCGGAGTTCGCAATAAACGATACACTCTCATATTAGAAAAATATTTATTAAAACATGAAATGAACATTAAATAGAAAAATCATAAACATATTTTTGACTTATTAAATATTATTAAATCATTAATTTTTGTTTGCCTAATAGTTTTGAAGTGAATATGATTAATATGTTATTCTACTTGAGCAAGATGATCGAGTACATTTTGGGGAGTATTCCGGGCTAAAAGGAAATTACGAACGTTGCCAAGATGTTTGAGTATGTCAGTTGTAGTTGGAATAGGGGTCAACTCCTCAGTGACACACTCATCTTCATCTTCCTCGCCATCTTCAACACTATCCACTACGGAAGACACTGAAGCGACAATGGCATCACCATCTAAAAATTCGACACTCACAAGATTGTCATCAACACGAACAAATTGATTGAAATCTGTCATGGAATGTGCACCATCGTCTTCAATATCGCTCTCATTATCCTCCTGTCCAACTTTTTTTATCCATTCGACTAATGGCAGCTCGTCATCCGAATCGAAATCATCACTCAGTTTGACGAAACCGCCGTGTTGAAAACAATTGAAAATTGTTTGCCTCGATACCCTTTGCCAAGCCAAATGAATGAAGTTTATTGCGTCCAAGAGATTGATTTTGAAATTTTCGCCCCCACCATCAATAAAATTTACCATTTTTGCTAGAAGAAGTCTCCGATAATGGCTTTTCAAGCTATGGATAACTCCCTGATCCATTGGCTGTAGTTTTGAACTAGTATTTGGTGGCATGAACACTAATTTGATGTAATCCAAATTTTTAGGTTCAGGATGAGCTGGGCAATTGTCCACTAATAGTATTATTCGACGTTTTTCTTTGCGTAATTCAAGATTCCATTCGTGTAATTCATTTGTGAAAATCTCCGACGTCATCCACGCTCTCTTATTGAATTTGTAATTTACTGGTAAATTTACAACATTCTTGAAACACCTAGGGTTTTTGGGCTTCCCAATTACCAATAATTTTCGCTTTTCTGTTCCTAATACATTTGCCACCACAAGAACAGTGATTCTTTCCTTAGAAAGTTTTCCACCTTCACAGGTTTCCCCTTTGAATCTTAAAGTCTTATCTGGGGTAAGTTTATAGAACAACCCAGTTTCATCTCCGTTGAATATGTCCTCATCCTTGAAGCCCTTTCTAATTTTTGGCCACTTGTTATCTAGCCAGCCATTAACAACATTCATATTGACTGCAGCGGCATATTTTTGGAACGTATATCCCGCGAATAAGGAGCTTTTACTGTATATGAAGAATTTGAGGTTCGCTATATCCGGAAGTTCGTTATAGCCGGGTTCGTTATATGCGAAAAAATTAACATTGGTGAAATAGGACACTAAGTTCGTACTTTTGTAATTGGTTCGCTATAAGCGAAAGTTCGTTATAAGCGGGTTCGTTATAAGCGGACATTACTGTATTAGTTAGTGTTTCTTGTTGACATTGTTTTTATTTATTTATTTATTTTTTGAACAGGTATTTCAGTTTGTACTTTACTACACACACCAATGAAATAATGGTTTCTTGTATTATGTCGTATTGTAAATTTGTTGCATTAGCTGGGGAGTGTGTGGGATACCCTCAGTACAGAAAACATCCACCGTGGCGCAACGTCGCCTAAGTGGGGATGCGGATTAAAATCGTACGATTGTACCAGTGATGAATAAATCGATTTGGGGGTAAGACGTCTGTGATTATTTTCCTTCCGACAGGAGATAACAAAACTAATACGATAAATAGCCGCACCCAGTTGCGACACTTTGACTGCTTTTTTATCCATTTTCTTTCTTTTTTCAGTAGGTATATGTACATAGCAGGAAGATCCACTGATATGAATTCAGTGTCGCATAGATTGAAGGATTTTTCCTGGAAGTTTCATCACGGTGAGGCCACCCTCAGGGATTTTATCGCGCTCCTAATTTTCTAAAACGCGAAAAAACGTGCACCATTTTTTAATTTTCATCGGATTGACATTTTTGGCATAGAATTCAGTGTCGCATCTGCGAGAGAATTTTGCGTGAAGGTTTCATCACGGTACGACCACCCTAAGAGATTTTATCGCGCTCCTAATTTTCTAAAACACTCAAAAACGCGCACCATTTATCCATTTTTTAATTTTTATCGGATTGACATTTTTGGAATAGAATTCGGTGTCGAATCTATTGGAGGATTTTTCGTGAAAGTTTCATCACGATCCGGCCACCCTAAGAGATTTTATCGCGCTCATAATTTTCGAAAACACGAAAAAACGCGGAAAAACGCGCACCGTTTATCAATTTTTCAATTTTCATCGGATTGACATTTTTGAAATAGAATTCGGTGTCGCATCTAT
Source organism: Novius pumilus (assembly GCA_020654155.1). Taxonomy (NCBI): domain Eukaryota; kingdom Metazoa; phylum Arthropoda; class Insecta; order Coleoptera; family Coccinellidae; genus Novius; species Novius pumilus. The sequence goes on along the minus strand of JAIFOV010000510.1, from coordinate 86,971 downwards.
TGGAGAATTTTTCGTGAAAGTTTCATCACGTTGCGGCCACCCTAAGAGATTTTATCGCTCTCCTAATTTTCTAAAACACGCAAAAACGCGGAAACGCGCACCGTTTATCAATTTTTCAATTTCTATCAGATTGACATTTTTGAAATAGAATTCGGTGTCGCATCTATTGGAGAATTTTTCGTGAAAGTTTCATCACGTTGCGGCCACCCTAAGAGATTTTATCGCGCTCCTAATTTTCTAAAACACTCAAAAACGCGGAAAAACGCGCACCATTTATCAATTTTTCAATTTTCATCGGATTGACATTTTTGAAATAGAATTCGGTGTCGCATCTATAAAATAAAAAAAAAGATGAAAACATTATTTTGTAATGATGGTCTGAATTGTATTCATAATCGTTTCTAGTCAAGTTGACAGTTGCAGTAAAGGCAACGGGAAACCACACTGCTTCATTTATTCAATTTCCCCAGGATATTATTATGGCGAAAAATAAATACATTACGACATTGACTTCCGGGATGCCTTTGAAAGATCCAGAGGTGCAAGGAATTTCCCAAAATCTGAAAATTCCTAAATCCAAACTGGGCATCGGCACATGGAACGTTAGAAGTCTTTATGCGGCAGGAAAATTCGAAGTTCTTATCCAAGAAACAAAACGTATGAGACTGATGATTACGGGTGTCAGCGAATTACGATGGCCCGGCACAGGATCCTGTCGACATGTTGACGGTATATTATACTACTCTGGCAGTGACGTCGAAAATAATTATCATAGAAACGGAGTCGGTATATTTATAAAAACAGAAATTGAAAAATATGTCAGAAACTTCATACCGATAAATGATCGAATAATAATTCTGCAGTTAAATGCTAGCCCATTTAATTTCAATATCCTACAAATATATGCCCCTACAGCAGAAAGAAAATATGACAATAAAGTTGAGATCTTCTACCAACAGTTAGATGAGATACTCGAATGTCTAAAACAAAATGAAATCACTTATATTCTAGGTGATTTTAATGCAAAAATCGGTGAAGGACGAAGATCTGACCTAGTGGGTGAATATGGTCTTGGCGAGAGCAACGTTCGTGGTGATAGATTATATGAATTCTGTCAGGAACACGACTTTGTAGTTACAAATACATGGTACAAATTACATAAACGTAGATTATATACATGGAAAGGTCTAGGTGATAATGCTACACAAATAGTAAGGAATCAGATTGACTACATACTGATTAATAAACGATTTAGAAACTGCGTCAATAAAGTCACAACATACCCGAGTGCAGATATAATTTCAGATCACAATCCACTGATAGCAGAGAAGTTGGAAGAAGGCGGATATCTTGGTTGAGGAATATCCGTGAGTAGACTGAAATACGTGAGATTCAACGACTTTTCGGAACAGCTGAAAACAGAGATCAACTCGCCACAATGATTGCCGACGTCAGTAAGACCTGACAAGGTACGAGAAGAAGAAGATCTATTGGAGGATTTTTCGTGAAAGTTTCATCACGATGCGGCCACCCTAAGATATTTTATCGCGCTCCTAATTTTCTAAAACACGTAAAAACGCGGAAAAAGGCGCACTATTTATCAATTTTTCAATTTTCATCGGATTGAAATTTTTGCAGTGGGACACTGATGCAAAGAAAAACTGAATTCGTTTCGCTTCGTTGCGATTCTAATACACATCGTTAGCATCGCATTTTCATACTCTGATAGGTGACGGCTCCTTTGTTTTCTGGAAAGACCCGGTTGAAACTTTTACTAATAATCGAAAAGTGGAAAAAACCGACTGAATATGTTTCCTTTTTAGTTATTGGACTCAGCATTTACGATAATGTTTGCATGTTTACATACGGTTACTACAGGGCTAGAGACGTGTCTGAATAGAACCAACGAATCACAGAACAACTAAAGATAAGAAATGTCACTCCCATGTAAATCTGCGGTTCACTATTTCGATATTTCGGAAGAGAAAGATAGAAATCGAATGAAGACACCACTGTAGGAAACATTACAAAACGCAATACTTTATGGAAAGGAACATAAACTCTATTTACCACTTTTTAGCAATTTTGGTTGAATTAGAAACTATTTTTTTAAGAGAAACAATGATTACTATGTTCAAAAGTTCTAAAATCGTAGTCTAAAAATTATTCATTTTTATCGTTACGTTGGTTATACTGACTGCTTAGGAAATTACTATTCCAAAATTCTACCGAAATACAAGGATTATGAGGTAGTGAATTGAAAGTAAGCTTGTAAATGCATAGATTCATGGTATTTTCCATATGCAATAACATATTTCGATAAAAAATTTTACTCATAATTTATACATAACCTCAATTTTTCGGAAAAACTTTCCTTGACCTTGACTAGATTCATTCTTCAGAATTTAGGAAATTAAAAGAAGAAGCAATGCTGAAATTAGATATTTAATATTTAATTACGAATAGATCATACATACATAATACCCATACGACAAAGCTTAAAATTAAATTACTTCATGCTAAAATTCATCTAAATACCAATTGCAGCTGACTTTCGATGTACAAACATGTATATAATTAGAATCATAATAAAATTCAATAGTTTTTCATCAAGGGCCAATATGTTATTCATTTACTCCTTCCTCATGACTAAGTTATTCAAGAACTCCGCTAATGATCCAGACTGACGACTTAATATTTATGAATGTATGTATAAAATCAGTGATATCAGTAAGAACCGCTCCTTAAAAATTATATAAAAGTTAAAATAAAATAATCTGTAACGAAAAACAAAAAAATTAACGGGCGGATATATCACTGACATTCTGGACTGAGAAAAATTAAAACTCAAATGGCATCTAGTCCGAGAATGATAACATGCACGGTAGAGCGAATATAATGTCATCCGATAGAAAAGTATGACCTTTTCGAAAAATTGTGGGTATCACTGCCTTTGTTAATCGGTTGGACCCTTCTCTAACAAAACAGGACGAATCAAAATGGTGACGACAAATTTTTCGTAGCTGGTGCAGTTTCCATGTCGGAATGTGAACGAGATCTGGATTCGCTGCACGACGAACCCACTCACGGCATCTAAAAATAAATATTGAAAATTAAATATAAATATATAACAAGTATTCATGTAAGAACTGTTAATCAGTCGGTAAATACGCATAATGACTTATAAACACATCTATATCATACCTAGAAACATCTGTTAGAAATTTAAAAAATTTTTTCCTTTATTTTCCCGATTTGAACAACTCGTCACCGCACATAAACAATGTCTTAGCTTCCTCTAAGGTTCCATATTAATATGAAATATAAAGTCTTTAAGACACTATTTAATAATAAATCTCGCAAAATTTCGAACAAAAACAAGTAAAACTTGAATTTAAACAAATGGCGACAGCGTCTTTCTAATTAGAAACGGCTGAAGATCACGTGACAATGGAGTCAGTTATACCAACACCGCGCAGCTGAAAAACGAAGAGTTCATTCGCATTTCATTTATTTTTTTAATTCATTCGGTTGAGAACCTCCGTCGTCTTCATATTTCTATCCTCTGATGTGTTCTCTTTTCCTCGTCAAATTAGTGGCTCGGTTTCGCCTAGCTAGTGTCGTACCCCTGACACTCGTATAAGAAAGTCATCTCCTTATTTTGGTATTGGGAGATTGTAAATCGAACCTAACAACGTTAAAATTTTTAACCGTTTTTCGGTTAGTGCGGTTGGCAATATGTGATCTTGGCATCCATTTTTAACTGTTCCTGTCATTCGATAAGAAGCTTAGCGTGGGTTATCGAATTGCTCAAGATATTTTTGATGAAAATTGCGTTTTGTAGACGTGATCGATTTTTAGTTTAATGCGTATTTTTCTGCTATTCCTATATCTCGAAGTTTAGGTAGGTTTGAAATACATAAATTCATGGATTACGTTAATTTACGTACCAGCCACGTTTTGCTTATTTCAATCAGCGAAATTTTTCTGAGACTATTTGTTTTAATGGATATCCACGATAGGCAACCCGAGATGCGTTTCAATACACCAGTGGCTATAATGGCGATGACGACCCTAACGGTCAACGAGTCGAGTAAACTACCTCTTGGGTGACTTGGAAACGTTTACAATGACGATTGGCCTCACTGACAGGAGAGGCCGCCACTGCCCTATAGAAATATTACAGTTTCCGTCTTCCGTTTATCCAACGATGACCAAATATGCGCATGCGCCGTTGTGGTTTCCGTCCGTTTTGTGTACGTTTTAATGCAAACTTTAAATATTAATATCTCGGAAAATATTCACTCTCGACATTTAGGATTTCACATATGTACTCCTCTAATAGTGTTCTATCTCTGCCGATTGATTTAATTTAACATTGTCTCTTTCAGTTGTGATATCACTTCGAAAAGGCCCCAAGGACATTCCGTACCTGTGCTGTGTTTGGTTGTTCGAATGATACGAGAAATAGTCATGAGATATTTGTAAAGTTTCCTCTCAATGTTGTATTAAAGGGGATGAAGCTCTAAGCATTAAAACTTGCAGTGAAATAACTACAGTTTTCCTTCTAAATGTAAGGAGAAGTTGAAAACTTTTTATCTGATTCAATACGGATCATCAAAAATTGCAGTTTCAATAGTGCCTAATTACATGTATGTTAAAAGGACAATTCTTTAGTACATGGACTGGTTCATGTTTGTGGATGACCAATATGAATTCTATGCATTCTACTATCGATGCTTCATCATCCACATGGTAGATGATCCTTCATTGGTCTTTTCCATTTATGGCTCTTTATGAAGAGTGAGTTTTCAAATATAAAAATATAATTGATGTTTTACTTATTTCTTTTTTCAACAGATTCATCATTCATGGAACAGACGCCTTACAGCCTATTCAATGTAATTCCAAATCGTCAGTACTGTGGTATATAGAACTACACATGTATTAATTTGACAAAAGACATGGAAACTGCAAAAAGTCTATGCTGTGGTCGCAGACTTTCAAAAGCTCGTTGCATTCTTGTTTTGTGGGATCTAATTTCGTGAAAGCTGTACAGAATATCCTTCAGTCACTGCTCTAATATTTTTCTAGATTACTAACATGAATTATGTAAGATATTCTGTAAAACATATTTTGGCCTGAAGTATTTGTACTGTACTCGTCTACTTATCAATGACAACACGATTGAAAGTTTTAGATATCTCCTTTCCGTAAATATTGTTTAATTGTGATTTCCAACTTAATTTTTCATTATTTCCACTTGAGACAGTTGCGAAGTAAATAATACCTATTTGCATTGCAAATAAATTTTTCGTTTTATACTCGTCAGAAGGGAAATAATATTTCATTGTGTTATGTATTTTGATAAATGTTTTTTGTTTCATATAGTTATTTCAAGTTGATAATGGAAATATGTCATTGTGTTAAGTATTTGTATTACTTTTTTGATTTATATAGTCATTTCAACGTCTCATTGGAAATATTCCATTGCGTTATGTATATAGATTTCCTTTTTATATAGTTATTTCAGCGCTTCGCGACGGAGATATTTCATTACCTCATGTATTTGGATTATTTTTTTGTTTTATATAGAGTCAATTTAACTTTTCGCTATATAATTATGTTATTAATCAATAAAGTTAGTTCTCACAACATTCTAGTATAATTTCATGAATCGAACCTTCAAGAAAGTAAGGGAGAAATAACTCGCTTATATTTGAGGTTATGTATAAATTATGAGGTAGGTTTTTGCTCGGAAATTGCCATTTCGTTTCAAAATATGATAAATCAGTACATTTCAAACGTTGGGACACAAGCTCTTGGGTGAATTTTATATATTTTAGTCAAAATTTGAAAAAGAAGCTTCCCGAATGTAAACAAACAAAGGAACAATTGCCAACGTAACGCGAAGTTCGAGATTTCGATATCTTAAATATAGAATATTAAAATTCACTGTATACGTATATGTTGAATATTCCAATTCATTCAAGAGCAATCCTGAGTAAAAGAATATTTCGTAAAACCGTAATTACATTTGTTTTTTTGTTTTTCTGAATTGGTAACGTATATCGCCCAATAGGGCAGCCATATTGGACAAATAACAGAGGGGAGTAAAACAATGAAGTGCCGTTTCTTATTTTACTTGTTCAGTCTCAGTGTACTGAATATTTGACTGGAGCAAGAGACCTTAAAAGCTTGTGACCCCACGCTACCGTTGAAGGCATGTTGCCGACAATCAAGAAAGAAGTGGTGTCGTTGAGTGCTCAAAATTTGATCGATTGCACTAGTTGGTCAACTGCACAATTTGTAGTCCAGTCAACTAGTCGGGATGTTAATCGATGCTTAAAAAGAAGCGTTGAGAACTTGTAGAATAATATGACATTGACGGGAAGAATTTTTTTCAAATAAGAAAAAAAATTCAGTTTAGTTTAATCGTACTTATTTCTCAATTCGAACTCGAAATTTATATAAAATAGCATGAATTTTCAAAATCGATATGTTTGTGAGATAACTAGTGCACTGGGAACAGTGCTAGTTACATTACATCATGTTTTATATGTTGTGACACGACAGTGGTGTATATATGATTATGAGTTCGGCTATGTTCCATTCAATTTCAATTGAAATTTTGCCATAAATATTCAACAAGCTTGAAGGTACCGTTACGAATTACATTTTCCATTGGGAGACGAAAATGAAAATTCGAGAAATCTGATAGAAAGTTTTATTTTTGTCGCCTTCTCATAGATCAACGATTGAAGATTTGACATGTACAAATAGCGTGAAATCAATGATCGACGTGCAAACTTAGCGGTGTGAGGATCCAACAGAGGAAACATGTGGTATCAGACATAAGCGGCAAGCGCAGTCTGGAGCTTGGGGAAAACCATCTCTCGGTTTTAGCAGTTCCCAGTTTCATGTTTGCGTTCAGTCTACAGTTGCAGTTTATCTCCGCCTGTCGCAGCTCGTGCTGCGTTTGTCCGCGCCGCAAAGCTCTCCACCATGCGATTTCATTCATTATGCAACGCAAATTAGAGCAGTTAACGGGACAATTTTGAGATTTTCTGAACATAGATAGGACTATTCATTAAAAGTTTCGATAAGTTGTGCCAAGTTATGATACGAAAAACGGATATAAGGAACATCGTTGTGGTTATTTTCTATGTCTTCACATTAGCTAATAAAGGTAAATGACTTGATTATCCGCAATACTACCCCGCAAACATTTTATTAGAACAGGGTTGTTTGTTTCCACAGACTAAATAACAATGTTTAATATATATGTATATAAATTTAAGAACCAAACATATTTATATATTCGCCCTTCATTTCTTTATACGATGTCAGCAATAGCTATATATATATTAAAAATACCCGACTTTACTCAAAGAAGATTACAATCAGAACAGTAGGTATCTATCTTTCTATCTATCTACCTATTCAGCAAAGTTGGTGGATAAAATGAATGGAGCTTAAAAGTTGTTTGATGGCGAACTTGGTTAATGGTTTATGCTAATTAATCGATAAGATTAATAGATTGAAGGATTCCTGTGATGCCCTGACTGCGACATTAGACATGTTCAAGATTCATTGTGAACTGTCAACAAACGCAAGTAGATGGCTCATCAGTTCGTGGTTTAGTCCCAAATTTGCATAGTGGGCCGAAACACTTACTCGAAACAAACGTTCGTTTTCCTTTCGAAGACCATGAGTTCCCTTAAATCAATACTCCCAAGTTGAGTAACTAAATTTGAAATCACGGTAATATATTCTTTGAACCCATTTATGGAAGGCCATTTACAAGTCGCGTGCTCAAAAACCAATTAACAATTTGTGTAACACGACAGATCATCTTTGCAAATATGGCGTTCTTAAATCTAAAATTATGTATATAAAACAAGAGATCACGCGTTTGTCAGTTCAGTTTCGTTCGAGTTTACTGTCAGGTTGATTCGCTGAAAATATTGTACATTTGAGACCAATGTTTCGGTGATTTTTTGGTTGCTGTATATGCATATAAAAAAAATTTTTCTTTTGTATGTAAGTAACTTCTGAGTGATCATAATGTCTAAGATTTCAACTTCCAGTACTGTTTGATTACCCTGATGAGGTCAGTCGATAGGATGGCGAAATATCGGAATTAAAGTAACAACCAGTAAAATTTCATTTGTTTAATGAGACCGATTCCCGAGAATTTCTATCTACTTTAGTAAGTACGGTCGAGAAACCGCATCCGCAACTTAGATTATAACGATGGGATTTTATTGAAGAATAACAAGAGAATATGGTACTGGAACCACCATGCTATTGAAAAGATGGACAAACTTAAACTGTTTGATTACCCTGATGAGGCCAGTCGATAGGATGGCGAAATATCGGAATTAAAGTAACAACCAGTAAAATTTCATTTGTTTGATGAGACCGATTCCCGAGAATTTCTATCTACTTTAGTAAGTACGGTCGAGAAACCGCATCCGCAACTTAGAAACAAGAGAACGCTGCAAAGTATCGATCTAGATTACAATTATCAGGACAACCTTTAACTTTCAGGAACTGAATAAAACATAATATCAGAACTATTGACGACAATCCCGTTTATGTGAAAAGATACAGATATCCAAAAATACACCAAGAAGAAGTGAAAAATCAAATTCAAGAACTTCTAGAAAAAAATATTATAAGACCAAGTAACTCGCCATGGCCATTTCCAATAGTCGTTGTTCCGAAAAAATCAGATTAATCCGGTAAACAAAAATGGAGAATCGCAATTGGCTACAGAAAGTTAAACGAAAAAACTATTGATGATACATAAATTCCCCATTCCAAACATTGATGAAATTTTAGATAATTTAAAAGGTGCAAAATACTTAAGTACATTTGATTTAGCATCCGGGTATCATCAAATTGAATTAGATAAAGAATCGATCGAAAAAACAACGTTTCCCACAGATGAAGGCCAATTCGAATTTTCACATGCCTGATTTTTGTGTGTATGGATAAGCATTTCTTATTGTAGATATCGTGTGTTTTGCCATATGCTTTCTTCATCTTCTGTAGCCGAATCTTCTGTGCTATTTTTTCTCCTCCTGTGGGCTCGATGATTTCACCCAGGTACTTGAAATGTGCAACTCTACCGAACCCTACCGAAACGTCAACAATATCGAAAGTTGTATCGTATTTATTCAACACGAGGTAACCCAAAGATGTTGAACGAATATTTTCACGAGTATATGACATTTGAGACATCTTTGGGTTACCTCGTGTTGAATAAATACGATACAACTTTCGATATTGTTGACGTTTCGGTAGGGTCACACCTACCCTCGTCGGAACTTTATTAACTGTTTTCGACGTACAATTATGTGACAATAAAAGTGACATCTTGTCATGCTCCTAGTTACCGGTCTTCTAATGTTTGAGTCGGCATCTGAATGATGGAAATCCACTTGAATACCCAAGAATTTATTCATTCACATAATATTATCCAGACAGAATTATATGTGGTACCATTGGTGTTCTGGCTGTACGTCCGTTGGTTATCGCTAGAAACCTGAAAGGAAAAACAAGCGTTTTGACGTTTCGCCGGGATCACACCGAGCATCTTCAGAGATGTTTTCGCTGAACGAGTCAGTCGGAAACTGACTAAGTCAGTTCCTTCTTCTCTTCTTTCTCTTATCGCGTTTTCACCAAAAATCAATTTCTTCAAAAAACTTCTATTGTAACCATTTCCTTCCATCATCAACATAAATCTTTCCAAAGCACGTTTTTGGAAATCTGGGTGTGTTATATTGGTTATATGATTTTTCATATTGATGATCATGTTCGATTTTATGCTCGGATGTTGATACGAAAGATTGTTGATGTATCGATCAGAACTGTATGGCTTCTTGTACCAATCTAATTTTATAATATTGTTTGAAGTTTGAATAACTAATGTGTCCAGAAACGCAACTGAAGAATTCGTTTCCTTCTCTAAAGTGAGTTTTATGTGTTCGTCAAAGCTATTGAAGGCATTCAAGATTTCATTTTCTTTTCCATGTGGAATTGCTGTGATGACATCATCGATATAGTGATAAAGGAAAGGTAACTGGAACGATAATTCAGATTCCATCAGTAGTTTGTTCATCGAGAGATTGCCAATGATGGGACTTAAGCAACTGCCAATAGGACATCCAAACAGTTGACGGTAGAACTTGCCATTGTATGTGAAATGATTTGATTCAAAAGGAATTTGATGACTTCAAGAAAATCTTCTTTGTAAATGGGATTGGTTCTTGATATTGAATCCCAGTTTTCTTCAATTGTTTGAACAGTCAGCTCGAGAGATATGTTTGTGAAGAGGGAAACAGCATCTAATGAAAGAATTTCATGGTTCTCAGGAAGTTGAAAATTATTAATTTTTTCCGAGAAAATTTTGGAATTCTTGATTGAAAATTGCCTGTTTTGATCGAGCGAATTCTGGAGGATGTCGGCAATAAATTTACTCAGACCACTCGTGGTTGCTCCGATGGTACTGACAATTGGTCTGATTGGTACATTCGGTTTATGTACCTTAGGAAGACCGTAGAATCCTGGAGGAAATGCATCGTATACAGTGAGCTTCTTTGCCAAAGTATCATTTATGTAGATATGCCTTCTGTTTCAAAATCTTGATTAATTTATTATTTTTGGTTTCTATCGCATTTGTGGGATCTTTTCTAAGTTGAATGTATACATTTGAATCATTGACCAGTTCTTCACATTTTTGATGATAGGAGTTTTTTGATAAGCATAAAGAAATATTTCCCTTATCCACTTCGACAATTAAAATATCTGGGGTTTCTCTCATGAATTTTTTCGTCTTGAAGTGCAGGTAATTGACAAATTTGAAGTCCAGAGAGTTTTTGAAATGGAAGTTGGTGATAATGTTTGTCGCCTGAGCTCGAACCGAATTTTTAAGATGTTCCGGTATACTATCAATCACAGTTTCAACGCCACAAATTATTCTCTTAAAAGAAATCTCCTTATTCGTTGGTGGAAACAGAATTTCGGACCTAGGGAAAGAATTTTTTGTACATCATTAGGAATGGAAATGGTACTTAAGTTTTTAAGCCATGATGGTTTCGTATGTAGACTATGAAGACGTTGTGATGTAAGTTTTCCTAGCTTCTTGATGTTAATTCGTTTAGCTTGGTTAAAATTCTTCCTGTAAACAATATCTTGATTCATCAAGAAATTCTCGATGATATTGTTCGGAAGTAGATATTCGGCCATTTGAATTAATTTTTGTAGTTCTCTTCCAAAATAACTAATCTGTTTTATTGTAATCTTAATCTCTGTGGACAAAATATTAGTTTTCACTTTAATACCTAACTTTTGAACTTCAACAGAAAACCAGCGAATTTAAGAAATCGTCGCATTTTTCTTTTGAGTTGCAGGAAATGTGGAAAATTCTCTTCATTTAAATTGTCAAAAATATATATGACACTACTTCGACTAACTCGATTGTTGACAAAATCAGAAAACTCAAGAAAACAATGACAATGGGTGAAAATAGTTAACTACAAACAGACATTGTTTACCACTTTTAAATGAGCATAATATTTAATATCGGGCTGATACTGGAAAGCTAGACACAGGAATGATTTAGTCACAAATGCTCGATGTGCCTGTTGGCGGTTTAGATCATTTATAGGAATGGAATAACATTTTTGTTTCAGAAAATAAGTTTCCGTTCGAAAAATTGCCAAATTTCAAAATACTTCATGTAATTCCAATGGATTTTGTGAAGTCGAGCTAGTAAATTGGCGATTGTATTGTTAATTATTCGAAGAAAAGAGAATTTATGAACCAGTTTTTATCCATTCATGAGAAAATTAACAAAATTTTGTTACTAAAGTGCATCCACTGTGGCAGTGGCAGACCGCTGAATTGACATACGATCTATAGTGAAGACACCGCGCCGTTCTGCGGATCTCGATCCGTGAACGAATTTTATGGCATTTTCTGGAATCCTTTGCTTGATAAAATATTAAGTAGGTGAAAATAAAACTTGCTCGCTCCAAAGTCTCTTCGAGCTACTTAATTATTCATACGTCGACGAAAATTAGATCGCTTTTCGTTTCTGGGCTTCGTCAAAGAGTTGGATCACTTGGGTAGGGTAATCTCTCTGACAGATTCCTTTATTCGACCGTTCGATGACGCATTTCAAAACGAACCTTTCTTTAGAATAATCGATTGCTGGTGGGGTTGACAATTTGAGCAATGGATTCTTTGCGGTACTTCATTTTCCTTGAACTCCTTTTTCCTGAAATGAACTCTCTGCATGCATTCCACATCGAATGCTTCCTAAATCGGATTCACTTATCGAAGAGTTTACGATCAATCTCTCTTCGTACACCCACCGACCGCCATTCAAACTTTCATTCTGTCGAATATTCTCCTGTCGTCTTTCCATTAAACTCTGTAATTTCATTAAAAATTAATTTTCGGATATTAGAACTAATTCGATCCATGGAACGGTGTAACACGACTTCCATTTATTTTTGATAATGCGAAAATTTACATTCATTTCTTTCACATTCGATTTCAGGTGAAATAGATGAACCGCGTTCGGAAATGTCGTGGGCCATGAAGACTATTCGAGGGAATTTCGGCGAAGTTTTTAAAGCACCCTCGCAGAAATCATTCGATATTACATCCAGAAGATTATGATGATTAAGTGTCTCATAAAACATGAAGCGTGAAATTGATTTTTCTTATATATGGCTACGAGCATTTTACATGTTCCTAGAAGTAACTTTCATGCTTTAATCCAATGAAACTTCTCAAACTTAGGTTTTAATTCAAGCGATGCTTTGAGGTTCAGTTTGTATGATGATATAATTCAGTTGCTAACTTAGATATCTTTGTGGTCAGGTCGAAGTGATCCGGTGGTGTAATCAACTAATTAACTAGATGAGAATAGAAGGAATATGAACTTTGATGTTAACTCAATATAGTTATATGAAATATCATATAACAAATATGAATTTCATTGATACGTTAATTAGTTTAAATAGAATATTGGTACACGCGGACAAAGCTGGTATGAATTTTTATTACTGATACGTCAAGGAACAAGGACGGGAGATAGGGGTGTCGTATGTAATCATACTACTCATCTCATAAATTGATTAAGAATTGTCGATAAAATAAGCGAAGTTGGAAAATTGAGCACTAACCTATTTAAAATAGGGAAAGTAGGTTTCAATCAGCATCATTTACCATACGGATTAAAAATTGAAGAATAGTACATTTCAATCATATTTAAAAAAATATGTTGTGATTTTATCTGAATTTTTACTTGTGGCTCTATTTAATGTTTGTATGGTTTCGTTGTACTTTTTACAGATGAATGTTGACGAGATCAATTTGTAACAACAAGAAGGAATTATTAGATAGTCATATAGTAACCTTTTAACAGTCTTTCTTATATTTAATTAATATTTTATAATTCTGTGTTGAAGCTCAAGAATTGTTGTGTGTTTGAAATCAATTTCTGAGGCTATAAGACGATCATTTGTCTATCGTTAACTTTAACCAGCTTAGTCCGACTTCTAAAGATGTTCCACCGGTACGATGTCACGCTTCATGTTTTTCATATTACACAATATACAGATGTCCCGTAAATAATATGCATATCCTACTCAATGCTGTTTCGAAAGTGGTATAACTTCTGTAGTTCTTCTAGCTAAAAATCATAAACATTCCATAGCACAGAAAATAAAAAATCATAAATAATGAAAGGTCGAGGCATTTTTTGTTATCAAATAAATAATGAATGGAACGAATGCTCCACAGAATTGAATATTTAGTTCTCTTACTTATTGTTCGCTCGGTGGTGCTACACCATTACGAAGATTATTTGAACTCATGAACAATTTCTGAATCCTAAATCATAATGGTAATGCATTGCATTTATAATATCGCTATCTTAGCTGCGTTAACAAAAATGAATGAATAGTAATATAATTAGAATCGGCTTATACAGTATGTGCTATATCTAGATTATTATGGTTAATATGGGGCAATATTATGTGATTATATGAAGTATTTCTGAAGTTATTGCGAAAAAACAATTTTCGTCAACGATCTTCGATGGTTTCTATTTCCATAGGGAAAAGACTTAGAGGAATATTTTCAGAATGTATTTTTGATGTGTTCTATTCAAATTCGAGAGATCGCTGACATATTATTGGGCAGCTTGTATGTCATAACTGATTTACCTTGTATTTGGAAATAATGTTAAAAGTCGTTTCTGAAGTTATAACAGGATGTAAATTGGCGGATGCGTGAGCCGTTCAAATATCTGCTTGTCTAGGAATGAATTCTCCTGAACAGTTACTCACGTTATAACACTAGGTTACCGACTGGGAAAAATAACACGGCCATTTTCAACACAGAAGCTTGGAATTAAGATACTTGATATTAATTTCCCTGGTGTGCAATACCTTTTATTAGTTGTTTCTCTCTTCCGGCTCCTCCTTTCTTACACATGTATTTAATTATTTTGCACTACATATAAGATTCTTGACTGAGCGTAAATATAACAGCTTCTTATCGCAGTTCAAGCGACATCAATTTTACTACAATTCATTATTACTGTATTGGTAAGTTTACGGAATCACTTTCAGGAATAAGAGCTTCATGCATCGTAGTTTTAGGCCGAACAAAGTATACGCGTCTGACAGCTCATGTGTGGTGATTACGAATTGTTGACACGAACAAAAGGGACTCTAGTAGGCATGATAAAATGAATTGCAGATAATTTCAGACAATGAGGCGGTTTAGTGTATAAATGAATTGTATTCACAAAATTTTCGAAAGCTCTTCATAAAAGATACTTCATTTACGCCACAATGTGTGGGAATGCTAAATACACATCGGTACACTTTTCCCCGCGTTTTATACTGAAATATTCATTAATCCCTTACAGTCGCTTTCAATGATAACATTCTGTCCAACGATCAATATCATACCATCGAAGCTGTTCTCTCATATTCACTAAATTCTTTTGCGAGTACGTCTGGACCAAGAAAGGACCTCAACTTATTTTATGATTTTTTAAACGTTTGAATACAATAGCAGTATTTCTAACAAAGTTTCTCTTATTTTCAGGTAAATTGGATCTCCTTGTCTATGGAAAACGCGCGGTGAGTGGCAACTGAGAGGCATAACATGAATGGAAGGAAACAACAGATAAAAATCGATATTTTCAAACTTTCATTCATCTATCAATGAACAGTATCTTTCAGAGAGAAAGATGTGTTCAGAAATTCAACGGTTGTTTTATTTGAAGTTATAAGCAACTTGTCTGCGGACTCCAACTCAGATACATATATATTATTGTTTGAAGAATAATTAACCAAACTTGGAGAGAGCAATACGGAATATCAAATGAGCTCCTCATGACTAGCGGGGAATGTCATCAGTTAGTCTGTTTGCTATAGAGAGATATAACTAAAAAATCTGTAGAAGAATCCCGCATTGTTGGAGAATTGATAATTGTCTAGCTGATAATGAAATTTCATTATCAGATGGAACACTGAGCAATTTTAATTGCCACGAATTTATATCCGTTTATTTTTTTGATGGTCGTACAGGTTTTTGAATAAAGGAGGAGATTGGCTGTCCAGTGGAATTATTGATCAACTAATCATATTTCTGAGATTTTCGTCGGTGATAATTTGATACGAATGCTATAATTCATGTTCACAACATGAAATCTTCATTTGAATACGTATTATTTTCTTGTGGTTTATCCCCTACTTGATGAACATAAACAATTTTTGGATCCACGTTGATATTATTTCATATTTAAATAATCAATCAAAAATCACTGCTCATGGTTGGAGAGTGTATTGTTTGAAATATTCATCAGAGTAGAAAGCGATGGAAATTTCTATCTGTTGGAACTACAACAAGAAGAAATGGTATCAATCAAAACTCACTTCACTTGTTTGAAGAGGCCTTTATTTTTAAATATGATCTTTACACGTATATCGGTTGATTTAATGTAAATTCGAGAAATTATTAGGAACTTCAACCATGAATCTTATTCGAAATTGAGTTTTGTTCTCATCCAATTTTTTTGCTAGAATCGATATTTTCCGACTTATAGCCCAAAAAGTGACGGGGTGAATTTTTGTTTGATCAATAACTCGTTTATTATCAATTTCACATCAAAAATTGTAATGAACAAAGTTGTTCGAAATTAAATTTTCAATATTTTCGTTCTCATCTATTTTTTTGTTAGGATCTACATTTTACGACTTATACCCCAAAAAGTCGAGGAGTGATTTTTTGTTTGATCAATAACTGAATTATTTTCAATTTTACACGAAAAATTGTAATCAACAAAGTTTTTCGGAATCGAATTTCCAACAATTTTGTTCTCGTTCAATTTGTTGTTAAGATCGAAATTCTTCGATTTATACCTAGAAGTGGTGGCGACATGGGGACAAAATACCATTATTTTTTCACTTTTATTGACGATTTCATGAAAAAAATTGATATGAAAAAAGTCTGAAAGTATTGCACCAGCTGAAAAATAATGAGAGAAGATTTTGTCCCCACCAATTCTGAGGAATAAATTGAAAAATATTGATCCTAGGAAAAATTGATGCAGACCAATATTGTGGGAAATTCAATTTCGAACACTTTTAATAATTTCTTTTTGAAAAACAAAATTGAAAATAAACGTGATAATGCAATGATGAGATTTTGTGCCCACCACCTCTTAGGTAAAAATCGAAAAAAATATCCATCTCATAAAAAAATTCATAAAAATCAAAATTTTAGGCAATTGAATTACGAATAAATCTATTCATGACAATTTTTCGTGTACAATCGAAAAAATAAAGATGTTAGTCAAACATAAATTCACTCCCTTCCTCCTGTTGAGGTATGAATAAAGGAGGATGGGGACCGGAGAGCCACAGCCGGTGAGTGGGGAGTCTTATGTCCTCCACGTTTAGCCGAAGATCAAACCCTGATGTCAAGCAAATTGAGAGGCCAGGTCTTATAATTTAAAAATATTGGTCACCTAGATTTAGTTTATACAATTTTTAATCATTTAATAAATTATAATAAGTTTATTTATTTGTTCATTTGTTGAACGGTAAAAGATTTCAAATACATAGTATGTGTGGCTAAAAACTGAGATACACAAAATATCATCTAAAGAATCATGCTTTCAAAAGGATCTGACAGGCCGTGACCTTGCTGAAACAACGAACGAAATACGTTCGTAGTATCAAATAAAATCGCCATTAAAATTTAAATGTTAATCTCTATAAAGTGATTTTCGATCTAAACCAATAGAAATATCGTAGCTTTTGCGATATATGATAAAACGAGTCGAGTTGGCCATCACAAGTTTCAAACTAACAATTTGAAAATTTAGAGAACACTTACTTTTCACGACCTTCCAGCTATTGGTCTTCTGTTCTTCTGTTGACAGAATCGTTAACATATCGGAAGTTATTTCTATGATTCGCTGAATAAATTATTTTCCATATGGTTTTCCTGATTGAGACATCAATATGTGCAACAAAGTTATATCAGATTTTTGAAGGTAATCCGCATTGGTCCAAGATATAGGATCTTCTCTAGTTCCCTTTGAGCCGTTTTAAATGAATAGAAACCAACCACATTGATTCATATCAAAATTCGCGGTCGAATTAAAATCGACGAAATTTGCTAATGTCAAACGCAAAAAATGCTGTCTCATAGCGTGTGTTGCATTCCATTCTCCTTTTTTTTTTCCAGTCGATTGGAGCGGCTTGGTGTCGTACTTTCTCAGATAGCTGACGCCACAATATTTCCTTTGCCCGAGATTAGTTTATAGGAATATGTTTTAATGTTTAAATGTTTTCCCATCCCGTTAAGTTTTTTAAGTTTTTAAAAGATTTATATAAGTTATCAATCTTCTACGCATTTTATGACGTAGATTTTTTCCAGATTTCAATTTGTGTTGCTTTGAAAACTGGATTCAATTAAAATATTCAGTTCCACCTTCAAGTGGAATTATCCCTTATATAATCTGTTGCTTCCTTTAGCGAACAAAGATAAATTTAGTTGGATGGCTGGTGTTAACTTCGATTTATCATTGATGAACCATTACTTTCACGAGTGAAACGGGCCATTCACGTTGCGACTGTCGCACGGACTTGTCGCAAGGTCCGTTGCTCATTTCAACGGACCTGCGACATGACCTTGGTCCCACGGTCCGCTGTACGACAGCCCCATTCACGATCGAACTTGTCGCATGCGACTCAAGTCCGTGCGACGGTCCGTGCGACTGTAGCAACGTGAATGGCCCTTTAAAAATCATTCTGAAACCTTGACAATACTCCTTAACTGATAAGACATGGTTTCTCTTTGATTCTCGCTATACGCAAGTATTCTATTTTGCATTCTACATATATAATATCTTTTTTATTGCTTGATCGAATTGAACTTTGGATAATGTATTTTAATAAGATTGAGAAAAAATCTAAATATTCGTAGAATTATATTTTTCTACTGGATTCAAAGAAGCATTTTCTATTCAAAAACAAGTCACACAAAAAAAACTGAACCGACGAAACATCCAAGACGAATGCATTCGTTTCACAAATTCGCGGTTGACGTAAATATAGAATTATCAAAACATTTCCAAAGCAATAAAATTGCACAATATACAATAGGCGCCGCCGCTCATTTTCCTTTTTTCCATAGAGTAAGTTTTATTTTAAGTATACATGTGAGTTTCTTGTTACTGCACCGAATTTCAGTTGACACATTTTATCTAGGGAACACTCCTACATGTTTTTTGCATTCAGATATTGACTATATCGATGCAGCAACGAACACCTGAACTTGTTCAATGGGGTTGCCTGAATCAATTGTGACGCAAATCTCCAAAAGGGAATTCTCCGTTTCCAACAGGGAAAGTAGAAAGTAAGAAATCTTTTATTGGTGTAACTCAAGCAAACGATGAATGTGCAGTATTTCTTATATCTAACTGCGTTTAAAAGCTTTTATCTATTCAAAAGAATGTGAAATGATGATGCGTAATTCTTCAAAAAGCCTTTAGGGTAGAGGGGGCTAGTTGTAACATTTTTTTCTTTTTTCGATGGGGTAACTGAATTATTGGGTATTCTAATTTGAAAATTGTTTCAAATGGGTCATCATATATTAGTCAATATATTCCTACAATATTGTTTCCAGAATCTATTCATAATTTTTGTTTATAGCACTTTTTGTGGAAAAAGTTGCTTGTTACAACTTATCCCGCTTATGGGGCAAGTTGTAACTATAGCCAGGGGTAAGAAGTAACGTCATATTAGAGCTAGAGTTTTCATCATTTGAAGCTTGTATTTAAAATTTAGCGAATAAATAATAGGTAAATTGTATTCCTTACGAACAAATGAGATAATTAGCTGTATTTTTCTTCAACAAAAAAGTCATTTGCTAAGGTTAATTTAATTTATTAACAAATTCAATCATTAGTGAAAACGTTTTTTATAATTTGCATTTACAATCAACATATAAATTTTTTACGTATCAGTACAACGATACATGACACATTTCAAACAATGCAGCAGCCTCACGAATTTGTCTAAAAGTCTTTTGAGATTTTGACGCCCGTTCTAATTGCCTTTTATAAGTCCGCATTTTCTAAAATATCGACCATGAACTTGATTACTATATTATGTTTTAAGTAATAAATGTTCCCGGTATCATAGAATCATGATCAGGAAATTTTTTTACAGGTCTGAACAAAAGAATTTCTTAGAATTTTCTCCCTTCGTTTTTACGCGCAATAAATGCAGCGAAAATCGATTAATATCGATGAAGTTTCGTGAGAATGTGGATTTTTATAAATCCGCGGATAAGTTCGTTTATCAGTTCAATCCGGAAAGTATTTCCAGAGATATTTTATAGGATCGCACATCAAGACTATGCCGTGTATGAATAAATTTATAACTGATGGTTATATGTACGCGAAAGTCGTAGAATATTCTCAGTAAATATCAAGCGAAAAAAATTTGTAAACTGCGTTATCTAGATATGGATATAAGATGGCAGTACAAAATTTTTTTCTAAAATTTGTCACTTTTTGTATAATTCGCTACGATGAAAGAGTTTCTGCCTATAGAGTTTTCTTGGATAAAAAAAGGTGCACAGGAAAATCCTGTAAGTGTTTAAAAACAAACGTAAAATGTAACTCAAAATGCCATAGCAGCACCACATGCGCAAATGAGTAAACAGTTCTTAAAATGAATAAACATAACTTTAAATTTTCTTACGTTATAGTATTTAATTTAAGGTTTTCTTTTGAGTCAGGAGGTGTTTACTTAACAACAAGAATTAAATGATGAAAGCGTCCATCCATAATTACAAAAGCTGCTCATGAGCAGCTTTTGTATATCACCGCTGTAAATAACCGGAACATGGATTTTAATTCGTTGAATAATAATCAGACTTTTCTATTCGTTCAAGTTGAATCTTACTTCAAGACGACAGACTTATATGAACTAGTTTTTATACAGAAGAGAAAACATAGGATATAAAACACATAAGATAACTGATTTTACTATAGGAAATTTCAACTTTTTGTCAACAGAGATAGCACCGGATTCATTATATTATAAAACAAGAATGTGTAGTATGTGGTATGCCGAATATAGAAGTAAAACAATAAAAACACAGATGGTAGAAGTTTCTTATGGAAAGAGGAGTTTAGATATCAAGTTCCGAGCCCCAAACTTCGAAAATTTCAATAAGCCATGTGTTCGGAACATGAGAAATAGCTACACGATTCAAGATGAATGCATTTTAATAAAGTTTCTATAAGATGAATCGTTGAAACAAACTCATTTTTAGATTGATATGTAAACAACGGGAATCATTGAAGTGGAAATTACTTGATATTATCTAACTGAATTCGATTTAGTTGAATTAGCAAGGAAACGTCTATTTTGATTTTGCGTGAATATATCTCAAGACTGGAGTGTGGTTTATCAATATTGATAGAACAGTCAGTTATGTGTTCATTAGTGTGTAAGTAATTCAAATTGAGTCCGAAATTAGCACCGTAAAATTGTCGCAATTGCTGCGTAATTACACAAGCTACGCATGTCAGTATAACGAATTAATTTCCCGGTTACGCCATGAATACATCGACAAAGATTTCAGTCGAATTATTTTGTGTTCGGCAGCAACGCGACGTATTATTATTAGCACGCGTTTACTTATCAAAGAGTTGCATTTAATTACGGATTATTAACAATTAGTCTTTGTTAGTATAAAACTATTGTCCTAAACATAATGTGCTATGTATGATCCAGGTAATCGACTGCCTCAGTATTAGCGTCATGATTATTTTGTGACAATACGTTTATTACTACAGCTGTCAGATACAGAAATGTAACATTCATCGAACCAGCACATATCTCGTTCCCAATTGTGTGTATACAGCAGATGCGCGCCAAGTTTCTTGAGGGCTCCCCGCAGAAAAAATTTGAGGCCCCTACCCCCGCCCAAATAGGAAATTGGGAGCCCCTAATAGGCCCCCCGCACCGCGGGCCCGTAAGGCACGCCCCTGATATACATAAATATATGTGTATTGTGTACTTTTACACAGATACGCTATATATATTGTTCTACAACCCTTAAACAATGCGTTCATTAGATTATGCCTTTTTAGAAATAATGTAAATAAGACCGCCATAACCACGCGAGTTCAGTTCAGATTTATCATTCTCGTTGTAACTTCCCCGATAATAAAATAAACGTGTTTGACAACGTTTATCGTACGTAGTCAAACGTTCGTCGTATTTATCTTGCGTGCTTCCAATAAGTGATTGTCGTAAAATCAAATAGTTACGGAGCTACTATCTAAAAGCTGCCCTGGTGTCAGAAAACACAAACCTTTTTAAAAACTCATTGTGTGTGTTGAGGAATACAACACAAAAACTGGTGTCATCGAACTGTGATAATTAAAGTGAAAGTCCCAAAAATCCGAACAGTCTAATCACAAATCCTGTGATTATCTGTGCAGTGCCTCAGATCTACTAGTTCGAGATAAAACTTCGAGAGCTACCAACCGGAAAAGAAGAAATGAAAGTTTTGAAGAAACCTTTATAATAAAGCTCTCATCGATTATCGAAACAATAGAGTCAATCTCATAGATAAATAGATCAGTTTCAACAACGTAATTAAAGAAAAGATAAAACATATACAAAGTCGACATAATAATTACAATTAAAGACGGTTTAATTTCGAGTCAAGAAATAGCCGAAATGAATTTAACAGGATGCCATGCGGTTTAAAAAATGCACCAACTGAATTTGCGAGGTTAATGGACATTGTTCTTTCAGGTCTCACAGGAACTAAATGTTTTTGTTATATGGATGACATAGTTATTTATGGATCATCATAAGAAGACCACAGTTCCAAATTAAAGCTGTTTTCAAAAAATTAGAAGAACACAATCTGAAATTACAGCCCGACTAATGTGAATTTTTAAGAAAAGAAATTAACTACTTAGGTCATAAGATTTCTGATAAAGGAGTAAAACCTGATCCTGAAAAAATTAAAGCAAACAAACTTATTCAAATTCCAAAAACCCAAAAACAAATAAAATCATTCTTAGGATTAGTAGGGTACTATCGCAAGTTTATAAAAAACTTCTCAGCTATTGCAAAGCCATTAAACAATCTCTTAAAGAAATCTGTAAAATTCGAATGGAATACCAAATGTAACGAATCTTTTGAAACCTTGAAACAAATATTAGCTGGAGAACCAATACTTCAGTTTCCCAATTTCGAAAATCCATCACCTCAGACGATGCAATCGGCTCGGTATTGTCACAAGAAAAATATCACAAGACTTTCCAATTAGTTACTATTCGAGGACATTAAATAAAAGTGAGCGAAATTATTCCAATACAGAAAAAGAATTACTCGCCATCGTCGAATCATGTAAACATTTCAGACCATATCTATTCGGTCAAAAATTCTCCATTTACACAGATCATAAACCATTAGTTTGATTACATAATTGTAAACTTGTAGTAATTGTTGTAATTGTAGACTTCTAAGATGGAGATTTAAATTAATGAATTATAATTATGAAATCATCTACAAAAGTGCTAAAACGAATAAAAAAGCGGATGCGCTAAGTCGAATATTTCCAAATGAAACACGACAAATAAAGTCAACTGCGTTCGTGTGCTTCAATGAAAAGGAGCAAACCCTTTATATTTCTCATTCTATCACTATCACCGGAATTCAATACCGTTTGGAGGGGAGACATTTTGAGATAATCTTCAGTCTGAGAAAAGCAACCCTTCACGGGGGGAGGGGAGGGAGCTTCAACCCCATGAATTTTAATAGGGAATGGGGATCGAGTGACAGATCATTTTGAAGATCTCAGAATTCTCTTCTCAATAATGTGAATTTTGATTTTTTTAAATGGGAAATGTTGGAATAAAACGGATTTTCTTTATAATGTTCTTTTCTTGAAATCGAGCAATGAAATTCGAAGCCATTCAAATCAAATATTCGAATTGTTCTCCATTCAGTTCCATACAATAAAACAAACGCGATTCAATCATTCTGCGAAAAGTCTCGAAAGACTTCTTTTGTCAACTGATTACACTTTGTGATACCTCTCTACTGCAAGTCGTCTAAGCTAATTAGCTCAGTTTGAAAAACTTCATATTTCAAGTATCACTATAGGAAAAATCAAGAGGTGTCAAATCCGGAGACCGTGCAAGCCATTCTATTGTACCTCTGTGGCCAATTCAATGCTCTGGAACATATTCGTTTAAGAAGAATCGAACTGGTGCTGAATAATGAGCAGGTGCTCCATCTTGTTTAAAGAATATTTCTTCCTTAATCAGATTCTCATCATTTTGGATTATTTCCAAAATTCTTGGGTAGATTGAGTTTTGAAGAAATTCCAGATAAACTTTGCCACTCAAGATTTGCGGAAGAAGAAATGGACCGGTAATATGATCTCCAAGAATTCCAGGCCAAACATTCAGTTTTTCTGGACGTTGAGAATGTTCTTCGCTCATCAAATAGGGATTAACGTCACTCCAGTACCAGAAGTTGTGACGGTTCACATGACCATTGAACGAGAATGTACATTCATTCGAAAAAAAATGCTGTTAAGAAGTTGTGGGTTCAGATTCAGACGATCTGTCATTTGTTCACAGAATTGAAGACGTCTATCTGGATCATCATCGTTCAATTCCTGCACAAAATGTATTTTGTAAAGATGAAACTTGAATTTGTGGAGAGTCCTTGAAACTGATGATTGGCTCACCCCAGAAGCTGCACATATTTTTCTTAGGGACTGAGTGATTAGCATTAAAGCTACTTGTCCCTGAACAGCAATTTCAGTAGCTTCATTGTTGACTACCCTTTCTGGTTGGTGCTTTTTACTCTGAACTGAACCAGTTTCTCGAAACTTTTCCACAAGAAACAGAATGTCCCGGATTATTTTCCTTGAAAATTCTTGCATTTTTCTCATTCGAGTAATACAACTCAATTAGTTCTACTTGTTTTTGAATTGAACAAACCGTTCTCACTCACTTAAGCAGTATTGCTGAAGACCAAATTTAATACTCACCTGACAAGAAAAAGATACCGAAGTTGTCCTTAATAAATTCAGATGAAGTTCAACAATAGGAATATCATATGGTTCACAAGGTTTTCCAGCAAAAGAAAAAAGTACGCAGAATGTTTGGATCGCCTTTTTATTTCATTGTATGGGAGTGAATGGAGGATAATTCGAACATTTGATTTGGATGGCTTTGAATTTTTTCGCTCGATTTCAAAATGAGTACACCATGAAGAAAATTCTTCTTATTCTAACAATTTTGATTTCGGGAAATCAAAATATACATTATTGAAAAGAGAGTTACAAGATCTTCAAAATGATGTATCATTCGACCACTATTACCTGTTCAAAATCATGCGGTTGAGGCGCCCCCTCGTTGGGGGTTGCTTTTCTCAGACTCAAGTGTATTTCAAAATGTGTCCCCCTCCAAACACTATTGAACGTATCTGATTAAATTCCGGTGATAGTGATAGAATGAGATAGGCCTTTTCATTGAAACAGCCTGTATAATTACCCGCCCTGAATCAACCCGACTTTTTTCTCTAAGGCTGGGAGGGGGCGTCACATGAGTACTTTGCCCCTGGTAAAAATTGTAGATCTGGCTCTGAGATCTGGAGCTTCCTTCTGAACTAACAGATCAATTTGTACATTTCTCCTAGTAATTCAATTCCATTCCATTCCAATGAACAATTTAATATTCATTTCAAAGTTGCTTCACAGATGACGTCGCATAAGAAAATCAGTTTTTTTCTGAAGAAATTCCGGCGTAATACTATAAATCCATATTCAGCTATGGAGGAAACATCGATACTAACGTCAGTAGTAATGAATTACATCCAATGCTTCCTCAATCTTCACTTCAAATCCATATCAATATTGTCAATGGATAATAACTGACATAAAGGATGAATTTCTCCACAGTTTTTTCCAATATCTGTGAGGGTGATACTGCACGTCAATGAAAAAGAATCATGTTTGAAGTCAATATGCTAAGTTTGAGTAAATTACGTTCCTTTCCAATAGATACTCCCCTTCCGCCGTTATGCTGTTTTTAGTTATTTCAAAGTATTAATATTCACCAAGAATGAAAATGACAATCTTAAATGATAGCTGATATGAGCTATGACGCGAAGGAACGTCTTCAATTGAAAACCACTTCACGTGCTTTGGAAAGGTTTTGTTTGAAGCATATTTCAAACCGTTTTCGAACTAGTTCAAATAGACGTCGAGATCTACCGATCGCTACCAAAACGATCTCCCTATTCCTGAAGTTCAGTCCGCTTACCTCTTTACATCGATCCGCGCGACGCACATTTTTCCGCCGCATCGATCTAACGCTACCGTAATATAGCGGTTATAGAACCGTATATAAAAAAGATGAAATAATAATAATAATCATTTATAATGGTATTCATTGAAATGAACAGCAATAAAATTCACGCATTTCCATTCGAAATGAAAATAATTCTTCCACCTTCATAATAATGATCATTGGATTCCAAAATTAACGCTACAGTTTTATCGTAACTGAAATAGGAAGTAAACAATTTAGATTCGAATCTATTCAAAAATTTTGTACAGCCAGCATCGATTGAAGTTTTCTGTCTTCTTGTATTAAGATTGCAATCATTGCTAATCGTTCATTCTCTACCTAAATATCCAACTAATGGTATATTTTTATTATTTATTCATTTATTTATTATAATAGTTGATTATGCAATATCCACTTCAAGTCATTAGCAAATCATCAAATCACTACGAAATTTCAACTCGAAGCTTGAATTAATTTACACCTACATAGATGAAATATGAAATTTAATTGTCTGATAACCTTCGCAATTAATACCAATAAAACATGAATTTTAATCCACAATTTCAACAATCTTTCCGTCTAGTCTATTTTATTCTCAATGAATATTCGAAAAAGTTGGTGGTGATATGTTGCAAATTCCTAAGAATTTGCATCCTTAGATATCGATGGGGGTTGGGTGTTGAAAATTCCATCAAACCCCTTCATGGCTTGTTTTGCAACTCATTATTAGGTGAAACTTCCAAAACAAATTTGGTTAGTTGAAATATTGTTTGTTTGTCTGAAATGAAAACGTGATTTCAAACTCCTCATCAGAACTATTTATTTATTAGATAAGTAAGTACAATAGAATGTAAGACAACTTTTAGTATTGTTTTCGAAAACGATGGGCTGGTTTCGAATAAGATGGAAATATATTTATCAAAACTCTCTCCAGTTGCTTCAGTAATTTAACTTTCTAAACTAGTTGAATGCTAATGCATTGTTTGCTCCCACAGAATTCAGGGAACGCATTTCTTACAATAAATTCTCGGTTGTTCGAAAATCTCTGGGTAAAACTTCGAAACTCACTAAATGAAGGGAAAGATTTCAAGGCAATGCGCTAAATCTCGTCAATTTTTCAGTGTAAGCGATTATATTATTTATTACTCGTACTCAAGCAATTCGTGGCATTTACCTTCCTACAGTAATCTTTCGAATGCGTAAGTAAAAACTCGTAATTAGAGTTCTTTTACTCGTGACAAGAAAATGTTGCTACAAATTTCATCTTAGTTCATTTGAATTCGTCGGGAGAGCTTTGAGCAAGAATGAAAATCACGTACTGTTAACTACGAAGAGGAGATTAGCGAAATATTAAGCACAGAAGAGTGCGACGATCAAATCGAAATGAAGAAATATCTTCATTTCGATTTGATCGTCGCGCTCAGGCTAATAAGCCTGAATTCCAAATCCATCTATGATTTCTAATGGCAAAATGAAAAAAAAAATAATTTCAAAAAATAAACATATTATTGCAAATCTACTGATTGATCGAATAAAAACCAATGATTCGGCTTACGTAAACTTAAAGCAAATGTTATTTTATTAAGTAGCCAGCAATATTTAGGGGCTATTTCAACACTTTCAAACGAAATGTTATCTGCCACACAACCAGAATAGTTCTGTGGAAATATATAGTTTATCTGACATACACTATATCTGGACGTGATGAAACTGGCCTCTCAATATCATAATTCATGCCAGCTGCTGTCATAAAATAAATTCCATCAATAATAAATTTTGCTTACCGAATATGGTCTTATTCTGTTAAATTTATATTTCCCCTTCCTGCACTAATACCCTTCTAAAAAGTATTGCCATAAATATGTAATCGATATGTGAAGGTAATTTACGCTGAGAGGATAGCAGCAAACTTTCGATATAGTATAGAGACGGAGTCTCCGCTACGGTACACACTTAAATATATAGATCGACCATTTATGGAACTGAAACTTCGATACTGCTTAAAGTTTGAATAACAGGAATTCGATCTTGTTGAAATCAACAATCTTCAAATTGATACTCAGAATCTATCATTTAAGATAGTCATTTTCATGCTTGGTGAATATTAATACTTTGAAATACACTAAAAACAGCATAACGGCGGAATGGGAGTATCTATTGGAAAAACACACAATTTACTCAAACTTAGCATATTAACTTCAAACATGATTCTTTTTTTATTGACGTGCACACACACAGATATTAGAAAAAACTGTGGAGAAATTCATCCTTTATGTCAGTTATTATCCATTGACCATATTGATATGGATTTGAAGTGAAGATTGAAGAAGCATTTGATGTAATTCATTACTACTGACGTTAATATCGATGTTTACTCCATAGCTGAATGTGGATTTATAGTATTACGCGGAAGTTTCTTCTGAAAAAAAAAAACTGATTTTCGTATGCGACCTCATTTGTGAAGCAACTTTGATCCTGTCGAAACGAATATTAAATTATAACACTGTTTTTTATCGGGTGTAACGGCCGTCGTCTGTTGAAATTGCTTCCTAACGTTTCGCTTGCACGAGTGGCAAGCTTCTTCAGAGGTGTCGCCATCTCCGATGCACTAATGAAAAACGCTTGCCACTCGTGCAAGCGAAACGTTAGGAAGCAATTCTTACACCCGATAAAAACGATAGTGAACGTGGGCCGCGAAAGCTTGAATGAATATTAAATTGTTCATTGGAATGGAATGGAATTGAATTATTAGGCGAAATGTACCAATTAATCTGTTAGTTCAGAAGGATTTCATTTAATCGAACCGGAAGTATACAAATAAGGGCTTGGTTAAGGTTTGATGGCTAATTTTTTAGAACCGGTAAGTGATCATATTATTAATATTTCCATTTCACTTGCTAAGGAATCGTTGCCTATTGTTTTTGCAATTCTGTGTTGACGATGCCAATGTTGTGATTATGAAACATGAACTATCGTCACATGAATTTTAAGTACTTTAAGGTTTTTTTTTAATTTTATCCAACAGGAATGATAGAAACTCTATACGCAGGAACTGCTTCATCGTAGCGAATTTTACGATAAGTGACAGATTTTAAAACAAAATTTATGGCGCGATCTTGTGTAGATATCTATATAATGCATTCCCCAAATTGACATCTACTACGAACACTATGACGTTATAGTATTGATACAAAATACCTCTAGGAATACTTTTCGAATTGAACTTATCAACACTCTGCCAGAATCTATCAAAAAAAAAGTTTAATCGAAATTCATTGATCTCAACTGCATTTATCGTGCGAAATTAAAAATTATTCAAAAAAATTATAACGCGTTAAGATAAGTCTAAGTGACAATGGATCAAATCGAATAAGTGTGACAAATAAATTCGCAAAACAATTTTTGAAATTTTCTGTATTCCGCACCAATTAAAATAAAGTGCACAACGAAATTTTGGCTCAAGAAAAGAATGAATTGCATTCATTACACTTTATTCATGAAAATTTTGTTTGCTTCAATCGACGTTCCACTCAGTTGATTTTACCTCTAATTTACACCTCTTATGTTGATTTTTCATGCTGTAGCCACACACAGTCCTCTGCTACTGCTGCTGCTACTGCACATGCACTGCCGCGACCGGCCACACACTGCTCGAATTCCATCGTTATCAGCGACCGCCAGTACGACGTTGAATATTCAGCTGGATGGATATAAAAGTTGTCGCAGCTGTGGCACTATGCTTAAATGGCATATCGTCTTTCCGTGCAGAGCGCTCGATCTGTACTCCAGCTATCCGATTTAGGCACCCCGTAGGGTAGTGTGGATTTTCACCTCACTAAAAAAAACTGCCTCTGTCTCTGATCGATCTATCATTTCCTGTAGCCTCTTCTCTCTTTCGAAGTTCTTTAGTTCTGTTATGAGTTTTTGTTGTAGTTCTTCGTTTTCAAGGGTTTCTTCAATCCGGTAATTTCGTAGGTTCGCGTTGATTACATTTTATTACGTGATATGCGGTTTCTATTTTCCCATATATGCAGTGGGGATCTTCCCTCAATCTAAATCTCTCTAATGACTGGTTGTTACAACCCATGTCCTGTTAGGAAATGGGTGAATTCCTTACATATACTTATTTTCGTATTTCTACGTTTTTCAATAGTTGGGAAACATCTCTTCATCCATTCACTTCCTTCGTGATCTCTCCATCTTTGCTCCCATTTTTGTATGGCCCATTTGTCGGGGTCATATCTTTCTGTGAAGCTTTCACCTGCAATTTCCCCTATTAATTCTTTATCTATTTTCATTATCTGCTTAATGGCTTTCATTCTTATCTCGATATCAGCTGGTAGTGTATTGGTTACAATCTGCAGCGAGATCACTGCCGAAGTTTTGTATGCTCTGGTCATTCTCAGAAGTACTTTCCTCTGAGAAGCCAAAATTTTCCTTTTATTAACAACTTTGTCGATTCTGTGAGCAAAAATCGGTGAACCGTATGTTAGAATCGGCATGTATATTGACTGATAATAGGTTCTTGCTCTCTCTATCGGAATACTATACTTGTGTGCCATCGTTAGCACCTTCTGTATGGCATTCTCTGCTTTTTTAACTGTTCTTGATATATGCTCCGTGAAAAGGAGCTTGTTGTCGACTAGTACTCCGAGATATTCTGCATGATTCGTAACTTTTATATTTTTGTTCCCCGCTTTTACTATTGGATCTCTCTTTAGATTTTCACCAAATATTATAATCTGACTCTCGTCGGCTGACAGTCGTATGTGATCCTGTACACCATTCTTCTACAGATTTTATTATTGCATTTCCCTTCTCTTCCAGTTTTCTCCTAGATTCTGCTTGTGTCAAGATGATGACATCGTCAGCATAGGCCACAACTTTGTGAACCTTATGCATTCGTTCTAATCTACGTAAAAGTACATCAATGTATAGGTTCCATAAATGTGGTCCCCGTACTGATCCTTGCGGACATCCCCTATTTGTGAATTTATTTATCTTCATTCTCTGCTCTTTGTAGCAGACCCTTCTACCCTTTGAGTATGAAATGAGCATATTAATTATTTTATTCAAACAATTAAATTTTAATCATTTTATTGGGAATCCCCAATTTTTCGAGTTCCCCAAAGAGGTAACTCCATTCCATTCTATCAAATGCTTCTTTGAAGTCAAGTAGCATTCCCATGCAATATTTCTCTTCTTTACTTTTTATTTCGCTCATCACTTCGATCATAGCAGTAATCGTTGACTTCCCTGCGCGGAAGCCATATTGGTTACTGCTTGGTGCACTTGGTATGAGTTCCATTATCTTATTCAATATTATTCTTTCGAGTATCTTTGACTGAACCGGTAACAAGCAAATTGGTCGATATGATCCCACCTCAGTGGGGTCTTTATTTCCCCCTTTGTACAAGGCTTTTATATTTGCTCTTTTGGATATTTTTGGGAAGTGCATATGATCAAAACAATTCTGGAAGTGCTGCTTTAATACCTTTACCATTTGACCCTCACCTTGTTTGAAACATTCAGATTTTACGCCATCTGGTCCTGGAGCCTTCTTATTTCTAAGTTTTCTAATGGCAATTATTACTTCCTCTTCTCCAATCGTTATTTGAGTTGGACCAATTTCTGCTTTCTGCTCTCTCTGACGCATTTCGGATTCATGATATAGTCCTTCTATGATGGCTTGATATGTATCTTTCCAATTTGTGGTTATTTCTCCATTTGCAGTTCTGACCGTGCTTATAATCCCATTCGTTTTGATCTTGTTCGCTGCTATTTTATACGATATTGACCAAGGGTCACTCGTAATCGTATTTTCCACAAAATGGTCCCATGTCCATTGTTTAGCGGCTCTTATTTTCTTTTTATACACCGTAAGTAACTGTTTGTATTCTTGCTTCAAACTTTCTCTTGCATTCGAGTTAGTGGACCGATTATATCGGTTTCTAGCCCTTTTAGCCTTTGCTTGGTATCTAGCCAAATCATCTGTCCACCAGGAGGTGGTGGGATTTATTTTCCCTTTGGTGAAAGGCATGCTCGCTCTGCATGCATGGTTATAACCATTGGATTATAATCCAATTTGCATCCCTGTTTGGGTTTCCATCCAAATTCGGTATTGTACACCTCAATGTGTCCCGAAAAGTGTCCCAGTTTGCTTTATTGATGTTATATCTCAGAGCAGGTTGAATATTTGGATTTTCGGTATCTTCTAATGATGAACTGATTTCCATGCTTATGACATTATGGTCGCTCTGTATTAGATTGTTCATCACTTTTTTCGTAATTTTGTCAGCCATCGCTCCGTTGGCTGCCGTTATATCTATATTCGTAGAGAATCCCGTAAAGCCCTGGTAGGTATGCGGGTGCCCTGCTTCATTTATTACGACTAGACGTATGTCGTCTAGACATTCAACTATTTTTTCTCCTCGCTCATCGGTTCTATCTGCGTGCCAAAGCTCTGATTTGGCATTTACATCTGCAACGTAGAGTATTGGTTTGCGAGTTGAGTCGCTTATTGTTTTCAGTTTTTCAATGAAAGGCTCAATTTCCATATTAAATTTGCAGTATTGGTTTACCAATATAAAATCCAATCCTTCGCTCTTTATATTGATAGCCGTGGTCACTGAATTGTGATAACCCTGTTACAACTAGTTCATGATTAGCAATTACAATTGCTGTCCCTGGTGTTTCTCCTGCCACGTAGGTGCGATATAGAATCGGAAAATCTGCTACTTTTGCTCCCTTCATTGCTGGCTCTTGTATTGCAATTATATCATACTTTTCAGTTTCTATGAGACGTCTGAGCTCTTTGTTGCTGTGTAGCTCCTTCCAGTATTTATCTGACAAAGCTTAATCTTGATTAGGTTGAAGGCAACCGTAATCAGTATTTTGTATCAGCTTGTTTAGCTCTCTTTTGTACGTCTCGCACTCTGTTTCTGTGGCAGCCTTACATTTGTATTTTCTTTTATTACGAGGAAAGCAGATCTTCTGATGCTTGCAGTCATCTTTTTTTTGATCTTTCATTCCACATTCACAACACACCTCGTCGTTCTGACAATATTTGGCCGAGTGACCCTAGTCTCAGCATTTCATACACCTCAATACTCGTATGAAGTCTTTCACTCTGCAGCTCGTGAAGCCCATATATATCCTCCCGCAGTCCAGGAGCTTGTATCTTATTTCAGCTGTAACCTCTACAACCCAGTGTACTGTAGATTTCTCTTTTGGTCCAGTTTTGAACTTGAGTTTCAAGTCCTCTTCGCCTATTTCATCGCCGATTTGGTCGCTTATGCATTCCCTGACCTCATTTTCATTCATTTAACTATCCACGTCGTATATGATTACTAGTGGGTTTCTCTTCTTTGGTTTGGTTATTTCAAAATCTTGCATTTGCTTGCTGCTTTGCAATTTTCTGAAATCTTCTTCGTCATTTAGTTCGAGAACTACTGATGAACTTTTTGTTAGGCGGACACCTTTGATTTTGATTTTCTCTTGTCTTTGATTGAGTTTCGCGGTTACCTCAATCTTGGTTTGTTTGGCGCTTGACTTTGTGGCCTTTTCTTCATTTTTTGGCTTCACAAAAGCCACAACTTTCGGTTTTGTGACGGCGATTTCCTTCGGTCCTGATGCTTTAACCACCTTTGCATAGGTTGGTTGCGGCACTTTGTTCAGACTTATATTTTTAATTATTTCTTCTGTATCAAGTTTATTTTTAAGTTCCCCTTCCAAAGATGCTTGTCTTATTGACAACATCCTTATGTTGTATTCAACAGTGCTCATCTGAAGGTATATATTATCCTTCGCGGTTTTCGACATTCTTGAATCCTCTGACACGATGCTTCGTATTTTTATAAGTGCCTCTTTTGCTTCTTTAAACATTTGTTCCGCAGATTCACCCATGCCGAGAGGAGCCTCAGGCCCTTCAACCCGGTTTTGGGTTTCACTGCTCTTTTCGTCGCCCATCGGGCGACTCAACCCAACTGGTCCTTGTTTGTTTATCCCCTCAATTGGCTTCACTAACGATAACGATTATAATATCGTATCGAGAGTTACTAACGGTGGCGGCCACGAGAAGGCTAGGGGAAAGGTTCGACTATCCCTTTTATGGCAGGTGCAGTACCGGGTGACCCGTTTTAATCTATGGACCCGAATTTCTTCTAAACTACGAGGTCTACAAAAAAATGGTTTAGACAAAAGTTGGGCAGGTCAAAAGGGGCCATTTAATGGTACCATTAGTTTTGACCTTGAAGTCAGTTTTGAAGGTCATTTCAAGGTCAAGATGGTTTTTTCAAATGGTAACCCCTATTTTTGAGTGCGGATTTGAAAAGAGCGGGAAATTTTACATCAAATTTGTCTTAAGGGAAAATTGTTTTTGTGACCTTACCAATGCTAAGTAGCTAAACCTGTCAACATTTTGATCAAAAAAGTAGGGTCCAATCAAATACCCATTTACAATTCCGCACCAGACCATGAGGCTTCACCGATTTTGGTGGTCTACAGCTCTGTACCAGTAAGGATTTTCGTACGACCAATAGTGACAGTTATGTCTGTTCAGTTGCCCGTCGATGTAAAACTTAGCTTCATTCGAGAAAAGAACATAGCGAAAGAAATGGGGATCATTTTGAATGACTCGCAAAGATTGGACCCTACTTTTTTGATCAAAATGTTGACAGGTTTAGCTACTTAGCATTGGTAAGGTCACAAAAACAATTTTCACTTAAGACAAATTTGATGTAAAATTTCCCGCTCTTTTCAAATCCGCACTCAAAAATAGGGGTTACCGTTTGAAAAAACCATCTTGACCTTGAAATGACATTCAAAACTGACTTCAAGGTCAAAACTAATGGTACCATTAAATGGCCCCCCTCTGTCCTGCCCAACTTTTGTCTGAACCATTTTTTTGTAGACCTCGTAGTTTAGAAGAAATTCGGGTCCATAGATTAAAATGGGTCACCCTATATATTTCTGACACTTGTTCTGCTGTTTATCACACAATTTAGAGAGCAAAAACACAATTCGATCACTATTCAACGCTTTTTGTGGTACTTACTGCCTGGTATCCGAATCCAGGGATGTATGCCGTACCTTATTGCACCACCGCTCGATCTGTACTGTCGACCAGACCAGCAGTCAAGGGGGCTTATCTCATTTATTACCCTTTGACTGCGGTCGTGAGACCGACCAGATCATATAACCCAGCCACACGACGGTTTTGATAAGTCCCTGCAACATTTCGGCAGTCAACTGCGTTCGTGTGGCTGCACGGTTATAGAGATCTCAATAATGGAAATTAACAAAGAAGTGACTGTAGAAAGGAGAAAGAAATTGCCAGAAACAATAGTTAGATAATAGTGAGAAATACTATACGGGAAATTTTGGTTTTTCGAGAGAGAGAGAGACCGACAAAAGACCGAGACTAAGGTGATCTCGGTCTCGATATGTCGGTCTGGGTGTCGTTCTCGATGCTCTCGATGTTCGAGACAACACCGAGACCGAGACCATGTTCTCGGGAACCCTTATTTGATTCCTATTAAAAAAACATAAACGATTATTGTATCATACGAAAAAAAGAGAGGAAGAAAATATACTTCATCTTAGTAGTGTGACACTAACAATTGACAGAAATTTTATCATTAAATGAATATAGATTTCAACATAAAAAGTGAATCAAACAGAAATGTCTTCACCTATTTAAGACAAATACTTGAAAAAAATTAGAAATTCGAAACGCAATTTGAATGACATAAGATCATATCATCCACTCTTTACAACCGTCTATCATCGCTGTGGTCCGAGCACAACGGAACAAACACACGGTTAACCGTGACATTCACATAAAATATCGATCGTATATTCTTAATTTTCATGATATCAATGGGAAACTCGATAAGTATAATTATAGTGATCGGCCGAAGGTCTCGAAAGCTAAGACCTATCGAAGTAACAATTCCTACAATGTCAATCCGTTAATTCAACGATCACATGAATTGTATTGTTTCCAAATATTCCGTTCCTGTACTATCCTGTGTTAGTGTGTGAGCCAGTTTTCACAAGTCGAAAAACAACGTTAATTTTTTGGTTTAACATACCTTTATTCGAACAAATAAGACAACGAAGCGGCGAACTGAAGCCGAACGAGGACGATAAATTGATAAAACAATAAACTGTATACAAACGAACCGAGAAACAAAGATGTCTCGTGTCCAAAGATTCAGGGACCGGCTTTTTTAAATAACAAAGAAAAACGCAAGGGATACTTGCGCACAAAATGTGGCTCCGCCCGTAATACAGAACCTGATAATAAAGTACTTAGGCTGCCAACGGTACATCAAAGTGCGTGTTCACGTTTTTCATGGAATATCGATCGAACAGTCGTACATCGAGTTATCAAATCTGTTTTATTTTTCCTGTTGACTGAAATTTAAGAAACACCTGAAATTACTCAATCAATAAGTCAAGATTTCAATAGATGAGTTTGAACGGAAATTTATTCTCAACACTATTGAAATGACAGTTTTGAATAAATATCCATACTCCGCCGCAATAAAAGGAAAATAAGACTTTTATATACATATTAATGAACGAACAACAAAATGATTTCACATCCTGTGTATATTCAAGAAAAATTTTCATAAAAATATTGTAGAAAAGTCTTATATGCATGAATGTCAGAAAATGTGAATTTGGAATAGTGACGAATATCTGTCTCGCGTCAGCGGTGAATTTCAAATTCCCCTGAGACGTGCTATGAACTCATTTATTCCTCACGCTTATAATTTGATTCAAATTCTAGAGGCAGTTTGATATAAATAAAAATAATTCAAATTCATCAAGGGTTATAATTACTTGGAAATTGTCTTATTATAACCTTCGTCATCGCGGTGTTTGATTTTACTAACGCTCTCTCTTGGAATTGAACGCGTTCAGAAAACCCATTACCACTTTCATTTCCTCCATTTCAAACTCTCCTCTTAGTTAATCTCATTTTATTGAAATGTTATTTATCTATCAGGTTAAACAAGCTATCCACGAAGACCACAATCCATCATGTCCAGGCACAATTATGGAAATATCATCGAATGAGCATTTTGGTAATATATTATCGACCGATGAAATGAATTCAATCACTTACGAATAGTCGAATATAAGCGCTTATTGTGCTTTCATTGTCGTCGGGAATATGCATCAGGGATTCATCTAAATTCAATGCGTTCTGCAATGATTATTCGTTTGCCGACCGCAGGTATTGGTATTCCACCCCAAGATTCAATCGTTGCACGTGCACTGTTACAACAATTAATTCACAGGTTCCTAGTGATTGGACACTTTGATTTTAATAGTCTGAGACCCCACATTACGTCAAGATTATCTGATTCTAACTAAATTATTATATTCCACATTCCTCTGCCAGACATTTTTAAAGTGAAAACTTCTTTAGGCGCATTTTAGCATGAGTAAAAACCAGTCATCTAACGGAACCTTCAGATCATCATCCACACTTGCTCACTGCGCATGTGCGTAGCAACGGGAGTGATGGATATCGGAATCGGAAAATTATAACATTAGTCATCATTCATCAACGCAATGGTATTAACTTGACCTCGACCGTATGCATTTGTTGGAAACAAGAGCTCACCGTGTATTTTATATCAGATTTTATTTACAAAGAACGATAAAAACCCAAATTCGTATTCTATTTTATTCTTAGTACCTTCAATTACGGAGTTTGCAAATCTATAACTATAACAATTTCCAAAAATTGTCTCTACTGGATCAACCACATTAAGACCCAAATTCAGAGACGTAACTCACCTTACGCTCACCCTACACTCAATGTATACTCAAATCTTTATTCGCCTAAGGGTGAATGACGCTCACCCTCAATTTCAGTATTCATAAACAGTTCATAATGGGTGACTCGAGTGAGTGGAGATTCTAGTGCATTGGATTATGTCACAAACTGGCAACATAGCAGAAAAAGAATAACTTTGGTGTATTTCATCTGAAATTGTCATTAAAATCCTCGATTTTCACCGCGCTCTATGACTAGAACATACAATGTCTGCGAAATATTCAACGACCTCTTTTCTTTAGCAGTTTACGTTGACAGTTCATAAAAAATTTCTATTCATATTTCGATCATTTTCTGATTCGGGAAATTTAACATAACGAGGTAGATGTCTTGAAACTAGTTCGGACACCTCATTCATATTTCGACAGGCTGACGACTGGCTTATTGCCAAAAGATCTCCCACAATTCTCTATAAACAAAAAATACATTACTGCTACATTATCTGAGGTTTTCAATACAATATCATACCTGGTAACTTTCAGTGGCATAAAACCTCAAAACAATACACATTTTATCAGAGGTGGAGTTGGTAGTTCGCGATTTGTGTCCCTGGTGATAACTGGAATCACAATTGACAACAGAACGTTTTGAATGGTCTCCATACAGAAACGATATCTCTGATATAATTCGTTATTTGTGTATACTTCTAGAAGGTACTCTTAATCACGAAGTACTCGCCCATTTGCATTATTCATCAAAGGAGATAATGAAAATAGTTATTCATTAATCATTTTCCTAACAAACACGTCTTGCAGGTAATAGCACCTTGTCAAAAATAGCGAAATATAAGGTTATAATACCAATCTCAATTTATCTAGAGATCATCGAACCTTCCTCAATATATACTCAAATCGCAACTTGAATTTTAGTGTCGATTTGAGTATTTTACGTCTCTGAATTTCAAATTGAGCATCAATGTAGCTTTAGTCTATTTTGAGTAGTGTAGATTTGAGTTTGATTGACGTCTCTGAATTTGGCCCCTCAATTAAATGAAATGTACTTCTTCTGACTTGGTGGCGAACAATCTACCGCACTTTCGAATGCAAAAATCGCATAATAATTCAGTATAAAGGGGCTACTGACAGCTTTTTAAGCGATATATAAGATCACAATTGATGCTGCCTTCACAAAATATTTAAATAGATTCGATTCAAAATCGTTTGTTCCCTACTTTAGTTATGTTATAACAATAATTTTCGTTTTGCAATATAATGATTATAATTATGATGATGGAAGAATTGTTGAAATTTTTAATGAAAATTCGTAAGTTACATTGGTATTCATTCCAATGAATATCAGGTAATCAAATTTTATATTTCAAGTACATTTTATTGAAAATTTACGTTTAAAGCAATTGATTTCAATTTTTTATGTAGGGAATTAAACATAACATTCGTTAGTTAAATGAGAAATGTAGTTAATTTAAATTAACAAGTGGTAGTTTTCAATGATGAATGAAAGAATCACTTCATTTAAAGTAAGAAATGGTTGAAGCTGATTTTTAAAAATATGTTTCTAAATCTATGTTCAATTAATCAGATATATATTGAAGATTCACACAAAGTTTTTTGCGCAAATCTCAGATATATCTGATTCATTTAAAATATTTTCAACGCAATAAAATATTTCCTGACGAATAAAGAAACATATACATAGGTTTACGAGTTTTCTGCTATGAAAGTCGCTCAAATTACACCGAGTTATCTTTCAAGTTATCCCTATTGTGAATTCAGAGCTGAAAATGAACTCGTGCATTCTGATAAGGAATGAAAAAAATTGCGATTCTGCATGCTATGTATTGAATCAATGAATTCTGCTGAGAGAAGTTTATACCGCAATCATCTGTGATCTCGAAAACGATTATTCTTGTTCTTGAACTGATCGACGCTCTTTCCACTCACTCTCGAATAGCTCAGGAAGAGCGTTGTTGAAGTTTCGATTGGGCAGGTCAAAGGGCCATTTAATGGTACGTCGACCAGACCAGCAGTCAAGGGGCTTATCTCATTTATTACCCTTTGACTGCGGTCGTGAGACCGACCAGATCATATAACCCAGCCACACGACGGTTTTGATAAGTCCCTGCAACATTTCCTGCAGTCAACTGCGTTCGTGTGGCTGCACGGTTATAGAGATCTCAATAATGGAAATTAACAAAGTAGTGACTGTAGAAAGGAGAAAGAAATTGCCAGAAACAATAGTTAGATAATAGTGAGAAATACTATATGGGAAATTTTTGTTCTTCGAGAGAGAGAGAGAGAGACCGACAAAAGACCGAGACTAAGGTGATCTCGGTCTCGATATGTCGGTCTGGATGTCGTTCTCGATGCTCTCGATGTTCGAGACAACACCGAGACCGAGACCATGTTCTCGGGAACCCTTATTTGATTCCTATTAAAAAAACATAAACGATTATTGTATCATACGAAAAAAAGAGAGGAAGAAAATATACTTCATCTTAGTAGTGTGACATTAACAATTGACAGAAATTTTATCATTAAATGAATATACAATTCAACATAAAAAGTGAATCAAACAGAAATATCTTCACCTCTTTAAGACAAATACTTGAAAAAATTAAAAATTCGAAACGCAATTTGAATGACATAAGATCATATCATCCACTCTTTACAACCGTCTATCATCGCTGTGGTCCGAGCACAATCGAACAAACACACGATTAACCGTGACATTCACATAAAATATCGATCGTATATTCTTAATTTTCATGATATCAATGGGAAACTCGATAAGTATAATTATAGTGACCGGCCGAACGTCTCGAAAGCTAAGACCTATCGAAGTAACAATTCCTACAATGTCAATCCGTTAATTCAACGATCACATGAATTGTATTGTTTCCAAATATTCCGTTCCTGTACTATCCTGTGTTAGTGTGCGAGCCAGTTTTCACAAGTCGAAAAACAACGTTAATTTTTTGGTTTAACATACCTTTATTCGAACAAATAAGACAACGAAGCGGCGAACTGAAGCCGCTACGATAAATTGCGAAGCGAGGACGATAAATTGATAAAACAATAAACTGTATACAAACGAACCGAGAAACAAAGATGTCTCGTGTCCAAAGATTCAGGGACCGGCTCTTTTAAATAACAAAGAAAAACGCAAGAGATACTTGCGCACAAAATGTTGCTCCGCCCGTAATACAGAACCTGATAATAAAGTACTTAGGCTGCCAACGGTACATCAAAGTGCGTTTTCACGTTTTTCATGGAATATCGATCGAACAGTCGTACATCGAGTTATCAAATCTGTTTTATTTTTCCTGTTGACTGAAATTTAAGAAACACCTGAAATTACTCAATCAATAAGTCAAGATTTCAATAGATGAGTTTGAACGGAAATTTATTCTCAACGCTATTGAAATGACAGTTTTGAATAAATATCCATACTCCGCCGCAATAAAAGGAAAATAAGACTTTTATATACATATTAATGAACGAACAACAAAATGATTTCACATCCTGTGTATAGAAAAATTTTCATAAATATATTGTAGAAAAGTCTTATATGCATGAATGTCAGAAAATGTGAATTTGGAATAGTGACGAATATCTGTCTCGCGTCAGCGGTGAATTTCAAATTCCCCTGAGACGTGCTATGAACTCATTTATTCCTCACGCTTATAATTTGATTCAAATTCTAGAGGCAGTTTGATATAAATAAAAATAATTCAAATTCATCAAGGGTTATAATTACTTGGAAATTGTCTTATTATAACCTTCGTCATCGCGGTGTTTGATTTTACTAACGCTCTCTCTTGGAATTGTACGCGTTCAGAAAACCCATTACCACTTTCATTTCCTCCATTTCAAACTCTCCTCATAGTTAATCTCATTTTATTGAAATGTTATTTATCTATCAGGTTAAACAAGCTATCCACGAAGACCACAATCCATCATGTCCAGGCACAATTATGGAAATATCATCGAATGAGCATTTTGGTAATATATTATCGACCGATGAAATGAATTCAATCACTTACGAATAGTCGAATATAAGCGCTTATTGTGCTTTCATTGTCGTCGGGAATATGCATCAGGGATTCATCTAAATTCAATGCGTTCTGCAATGATTATTCGTTTGCCGACCGCAGGTATTGGTATTCCACCCCAAGATTCAATCGTTGCACGTGCACTGTTACAACAATTAATTCACAGGTTCCTAGTGATTGGACACTTTGATTTTAATAGTCTGAGACCCCACATTACGTCAAGATTATCTGATTCTAACTAAATTATTATATTCCACATTCCTCTGCCAGACATTTTTCAAGTGAAAACTTCTTTAGGCGCATTTTAGCATGAGTAAAAACCAGTCATCTAACGGAACCTTCAGATCATCATCCACACTTGCTCACTGCGCATGTGCGTAGCAACGGGAGTGATGGATATCGGAATCGGAAAATTATAACATTAGTCATCATTCATCAACGCAATGGTATTGACTTGACCTCGACCGTATGCATTTGTTGGAAATAAGAGCTCACCGTGTATTTTATATCAGATTTTATTTACAAAGAACGATAAAAACCCAAATTCGTATTCTATTTTATTCTTAGTACCTTCAATTACGGAGTTTGCAAATCTATAACTATAACAATTTCCAAAAATTGTCCCTACTGGATTAACCACATTAAGAACCAAATTCAGAGACGTAACTCACCTTACGCTCACCCTACACTCAATCTATACTCAAATCGTTATTCGCCTAAGGGTGAATGACGCTCACCCTCAATTTCAGTATTCATAAACAGTTCATAATGGGTGACTCGAGTGAGTGGAGATTCTAGTGCACTGGATTATGTCACAAACTGGCAACATAGCAGAAAAAGAATAACTTTGGTGTATTTCATCTAAAATTGTCATTAAAATCCTCGATTTTCACCGCGCTCTATGACTAGAACATACAATGTCTGCGAAATATTCAACGACCTCTTTTCTTTAGCAGTTTACGTTGACAGTTCATAAAAAATTTCTATTCATATTTCGATCATTTTCTGATTCGGGAAATTTAACATAACAAGGTAGATGTCTTGAAACTAGTTCGGACACCTCATTCATATTTCGACAGGCTGACGACTGGCTTATTGCCAAAAGATCTCCCACAATTCTCTATAAACAAAAAATACATTACTGCTACATTATCTGAGGTTTTCAATACAATATCATACCTGGTAACTTTCAGTGGCATAAAACCTCAAAACAATACACATTTTTATCAGAGGTGGAGTTGGTAGTTCGCGATTTGTGTCCCTGGTGATAACTGGAATCACAATTGACAACAGAACGTTTTGAATGGTCTCCATACAGAAACGATATCTCTGATATAATTCGTTATTTGTGTATACTTCTAGAGGGTACTCTTAATCACGAAGTACTCGCCCATTTGCATTATTCATCAAAGGAGATAATGAAAATAGTTATTCATTAATCATTTTCCTAACAAACACGTCTTGCAGGTAATAGCACCTTGTCAAAAATAGCGAAATATAAGGTTATAATACCAATCTCAATTTATCTAGAGATCATCGAACCTTCCTCAATATATACTCAAATC
The DNA here is from genome assembly GCA_020654155.1 of Novius pumilus. Taxonomy (NCBI): domain Eukaryota; kingdom Metazoa; phylum Arthropoda; class Insecta; order Coleoptera; family Coccinellidae; genus Novius; species Novius pumilus. Next base: position 43,583 of record JAIFOV010000510.1, on the reverse strand, counting down.
GCAACTTGAATTTTAGTGTCGATTTGAGTATTTTACGCCTCTGAATTTCAAATTGAGCATCAATGTAGCTTTAGTCTATTTTGAGTAGTGTAGATTTGAGTTTGATTGACGTCTCTGAATTTGGCCCCTCAATTAAATGAAATGTACTTCTTCTGACTTGGTGGCGAACAATCTACCGCACTTTCGAATGCAAAAATCGCATAATAATTCAGTATAAAGGGGCTACTGACAGCTTTTTAAGCGATATATAAGATCACAATTGATGCTGCCTTCACAAAATATTTAAATAGATTTGATTCAAAATCGTTTGTTCCCTACTTTAGTTATGTTATAACTATAATTCTCGTTTTGCAATATAATGATTATAATTATGATGATGGAAGAATTGTTGAAATTTTTAATGAAAATTCGTAAGTTACATTGGTATTCATTCCAATGAATATCAGGTAATCAAATTTTATATTTCAAGTACGTTTTATTGAAAATTTATGTTTAAAGCAATTGATTTCAATTTTTTATGTAGGGAATTATGCATAATTTTTCATTTACATTCGTCAGTTAAATGAGAAATGTAGTTAATTTAAATTAACAAGTGGTAGTTTTCAATGATGAATGAAAGAATCACTTCATTTAAAGTAAGAAATGGTTGAAGCTGATTTTTAAAAATATGTTTCTAAATCTATGTTCAATTAATCAGATATATATTGAAGATTCACACAAAGTTTTTTGCGCAAATCTCAGATATATCTGATTCATTTAAAATATTTTCAACGCAATAAAATATTTCCTGACGAATAAAGAAGCATATACATAGGTTTACGAGTTTTCTGCTATGAAAGTCGCTCAAATTACACCGAGTTATCTTTCAAGTTATCCTATTGTGAATTCAGAGCTGAAAATGAACTCGTGCATTCTGATAAGGAATGAAAAAAATTGCGATTCTGCATGCTAGGTATTGAATCAATGAATTCTGCTGAGAGAAGTTTATACCGCAATCATCTGTGATCTCGAAAACGATTATTCTTGTTCTTGAACTGATCGACGCTCTTTCCACTCACTCTCGAATAGCTCAGGAAGAGCGTTGTTGAAGTTTCGATTGGTTCTTTGCTGAAATGCGCTTTTTTATTCATTTTGTGGAAGCACTATATTTATGAAATCTCTACGTGAATTCATCGCGAGAAACAAAAAGAAAATGATGGCACATTAATATCTATATGTGATAATTAACATCAGAAATATGTATTTGGGAAAATCATTCATGTTCAATGTATGTTCTATATAGGTATGTCATTAATGAATGAATGTAAACTGAACGAGTCCCGAATGTTGAGTTTGATCAGGAAGTAGGTATGACCCAGAAAAATATCAATGACATTACCCACACCGAGAAAACAAATTGAAATATTATCCTTAGTGTAGAGGTTATAGATTATGTGGTTTTCATATACTTGCCATATTCTTTCCGAATTTTGTTCTATCGAAGAAAAGTCGAAATAAAATCTTCAGTATTATACAATTTTCACCGAAAGTTAGGTAAATCGACCGTTTTCAAATGACTTTTAGCGATCTACCGAAATCATTCAGAACCTACCAAAAATTTTGTATAGTGTAGAGTAGATTAACCACTGAATTCATTAAAATTGCGAAATCGAATACACAAATAAAATTTCACTTCCCATGATGAAAAGAAATAAATCATTTATATAATTATATTTTCACAACCCGGAACCACTTTTAAAAAAAAACTATTTAAATCGAAACGGAGTTTATTTACGTACAACTGACTGTAAATGTATGAATCTATAAATCTGAATCTTCTAATGCTACGCGTTTCCTTATATAACTTCGTACTCGCTTATTCTGCACTAACACTACTGCTAATTCTGCATTCTAGTATCCGGCGTGTAATACAGAGGGTTGGATCACATAACACCTCCCCCCTTCAAAGAACTGGGTTCAATTATATTTGATGAACCCTGTTTATGTATTAGTTTCCGGAACTTTACAATAAAAATGCTGTACAATATGAAAATTACCATTATTATAATAATTATAGAAAAACAAAAATAGATAGATGAAATATGGTTTGGATGAACCTTCCATTTATACAATTCTAATTCAAGGGAACTTGTTCCATTTATGGGAGTTGTTAATAAGTCTGTGACTTTTGATATACTTAAATCGTCTAATTGAAATTCGAAATACAAATCATTCATTTTCGATGGATGAAAGGTTTTATCTTCATTTGAGATTTCACAGTTATTATCAATTAGTAATATTTTTGTTGGTTCGTGTTCATATTCTAATTTTCCTGTACAGTTTTCCTTAATTAATTGGTAAAATAATGATATAATTTTACCATTTGGTGATAGCCTTAAATCACTTATTTGTTCCGCATTTTTCCGCGCACAGTTCTCACTTTTCGTTTTCACAAAATTGCCATAATACTGATGTCGTTTTTCCAATTTTTCTTGTGGACACAACATCCAGTTTTCCACTTGTGACACCTCTGAAGAAGCTTGCCGCTAGTGCAAGCGAAACGTTAGGAAGCTATTCCAACAGACGACGGCCATTACATCCGATAAAAAACAGTGTTATAGAAAATATGATTTCCACTGCAACCTGAACCTACCGAAGAAAATATTTGCGAACCCGTTGAAGAAATCCCTGACTTAGTGGTTTAAGTTTAATTTACTTTGAACTCATTTTCTTTGTACCTCATATTTTTCTCTCATTAAAAATCAAAATCCTACAAATCCATTGCAGTTAATTTCAAAACCCGACAAATCCAAAACTCAATATCAAAATGCCACAAATTCATTTTAATTATTGATTTTTTGGCTGAACGTTTATTTTGTTTATTGAAATGAATCACTTTTATTATGAACCAACCCATCCTCTACTTACCTGCAAAAAATTAAACAGTTATTCATTGTTTAAGTATTCGGGACGATTCTTTGCAATTTCCCAACATTTGACCTGTGTGGATTTGTCGGGTTTTGGAACTAGACGACTCATTTTATCTCTTCTTTTTGTATTAATAGATACTTGGGTTGACCTATAGGCAAGGAATTTTGGAAGGGCACAAAATACAGTTCATATGTGTCAAATGGATTAGCATGGCATAATGGTACCTGATTTTAAACACAATTTGTTCATTCAAAATTTTCACTGATGTGAAACTAACTGAATACAAGTCTTTCAGATGATTTAGATATTTCAATAAATCATTATTCTCAATGTACTTTTTAAAATAATTAAGTGGTAATACTGACTCGTGCAATAGGTGGAATCCGGAAAAACTAACAGCCGTATTGATTTCTGATAACACCTTTGATATTTTTAATTGTTGAAATTGTAACAGTATTAGGTTATCCAGCATTTGTTCTCTTTTCATAAATCTATTCATTTGTTGTATCATGAAATTGGTTTGGTTCTGAAATCCATTTGATATTGAATATATGATGCTGATAATTTTATTTTGATTCGTTTCTAGTAATTTTAAATTATTCCTTGTCGCTTCAAAATATTCATTGTAAAGATTTTCATCTTCGCCATCTAACGTACCAAATAAGAACTTGGAAATTCTTCCTCCTATGTTAATTGAACCTCTCTTGTATCTATGTGGAATCAATTCTGTTAACACTTGTTGATTTAATGAGTGCTGCTCGGATGCTAATTCGTAAAAATATTTCATTACATGTTCCATTTCTTTTCTTGAGATTTCTTTCAGAAATTTTTCATGGGTATTCAGAATCGTGTTAATTTTTGATAGATTATAATGGTACATTAATATCTGATCGTTTTCAATTATATCAGTTTTTGGACCGACTAACGATATGATATTACTTTTCATTTCTTTTACATTCATAAAATTATGTATTTGTATGGATATTAGGAAGATGGAAATTTGAGAAGTTTTCATCCGGAAACAAATTTAAATTACAATTTCTTTCTTTGTTTAATTTTACTTTTATGATATATATGTTCTTTATTATCGGCAGGTTTTATTAGAAGATTGTCTAAGATTTCAATTTTTGTTTCTTTAAATCGGGGTTTCAGTTTCGCATCTGCTGGTAGTTTCAAAAATACTTTTTCTTTTTCGTCTAGGTCAACGTTTTCCTTTCTATTTTTATTCTCTTTCTCTCTTCTTTTCTCATTTTTCTTGTTATTAATTTTTAAGGTATCTGAAATCTCTTTTAGATTTTGTTTGTATTGTAGAATATAATCTGATACTTTTTCATTCTGTGTATTTTCGATCGGAAGACTATAATTTAAATAGGATTTTATTATTTGTAACGGACTATATTTTAAAGTTGAGTGAATTGAATTGTTATAGTTATAACTCAATAACGCTCTATTCATTTTTTCTCGCAAACTCAAATTCTTATCTACAATAACTCTTATTTGTTGTACTCAAGTCGAGTGAAATCGTTCAACTAATGAATTCGACTTTGGGTCATAATTAGTGATATAATGTAGGTATCTCTATCTTGTGTAAGGATGCGAATTCTTGAATTAATGTACTTTTAAATTCAGTGCTATTATCGGTGGTTATCTTTTTTGGGGTACCGTGATTTGAAAAATATCTTATGAGGCATTCGATAATTACTGCTGCTGTTTTCGATTTTGAAATAAAACACTGTCCATGACGTGAAAATGAATCTGCCACTGTTAGGCATGGTGTTTTTGCTATATTTATTCTATCAGTATATAAATGTTCAAACGATTTTTCTTCAATGGGATTCTGTTTGAAAATTAATTTATTTGGTTGACGTTCATATTTTTCTGCTGGCAAATATCACAACTATTTACATATTGCTGTATTTTTTCTGGCATTTTTAGGAAATAGAATTTTCGTTTGATGCTCTCTATATTTTCTTGTATACCTGTTTGAGTGGTTTTTGTCTCATGGTATAATTTTATTTTTTCTATCTGCTCTTCTTCATCTTCTATGTCTTCTAACAAAATGATCGATATTTTAAATTGAAAACTTCCACATTGGAATAATTTCTGGGCATACCTAATAAATGTTTTTTAAATGTCTCTATTTTGAAAGAAAATACCGTATGTTTTGTCTGAGGAGATATACTCCTTCAGAAATAGAGGTAATTCTGTTTCTTCATAAAAACTTAGAATCATCCTGAATTTCGATTTTTGATGTAATTTCAGTTTTAAGACATTAAATTTTTGTACTTATTCAATAATAATCTGATATTGAAAAACGTTTAATGCTCGTTCTGTATAAGGAATGTTAAATATTGGATCTTCTTCATTTGAATGAATTGTTTCATTATCAGAGTTTCCATTTCTATTTTCTTCTATCAAATCTTGATATTGATTTTCCGTAATTTCAAAATCTGACAATTGTGGTATCACTGAATCTAGGTCTGATGGTAATTCTTCTTCATCGATATTAAATTCTTCTACTTTTTTCTAGATAAAGCATCTGCATCATTATTACTTCCTTTTCTGTATTTAATTTCAAAATTAAATTCTTCTAGTTTAATCCGCCAATGCATCAATCGTGATGACGCCTCTTTTAATGAAAATAACCAGTCAATGGTTTGTGGTCTGTATAAATAGTGAATTTTCTTCCGAATAAGTATGGTCTAAAGTGTTTAGTTGCCCATACTATAGATAGTAATTCTTCTTCAATTGTGGAGTTATTACTTTCGGCTTGATTTAGAACGGGTTGCATAAAACTTTAACAACGTTGTCAAACGTTAATCACGATGTCAACCATAGATTTTAGGAATGATTTCATGTTTTAACAAGATGTTAGTTGACAACTCATTTTATGCAACCCGCGCTTAATGTTTTACTTGCGAAGGCAATTGGTAAATCATTGGGTGCATTACCTTGAGATAAAATAGCTCCTACTGCATATTGAGATACATCCGTTGTGAGAACGAATGGTTTTTTAAAATCAGGAAATTGTGATATTGGATAATTAATTATCATGTTTTTACTGATATTGAAAGTTTCTTGATATTCTTGATTCTCTATGTCTATTTTTGAACCTTTTTTTGAACATTGGGTCAATGGTTTCGTTAATTTTGAAAAATTGGGGATAAACTTTCTATAATATCCTATCATACCTTAATATGATTTAATTTCTCTCTGACTTTTTGTCAAAGGAAATTTTTTATCAATTCTATTTTTGCTGGGTTAGTTTCGACACCTTTATCTGAAATTTTAAATTCAAGGAATATAACTTCATTTCTGAAAAAATACGGCTTATCTAACTGTATTTTTAAGTTTCCCTTTTTCAAAGGTTATAGTATTGTTTGAATGTCAGCTAAATGTTTATCTTGGTCTTTTGAGTATATCAAAATATCATCCATGTATACTACACAAATTTTTCCTATAACCGGTTGCAAAATTTGATTCATGATCCTTTGGAAAGTTGATGGAGCATTTTTCAGTCCAAAAGGCATTCGTAAAGTTCGAAATGTCCTTCATTTGTGGCAAACGCTGTTTTTTCGATCGATTCTCTAGCTAATTCAAGTTGATGATACCCGGATGCTAAATCGAGTGTGCTAAAGTATTTCGCACCTTTTAAATTATCTAAAATTTCATCAATGTTTGGAATGGGGAATTTATCATGAATAGCTTTTTCGTTTAACTTTCTGTAGTCAATTGCGATTCGCCATTTTTGTTTACCGGATTGATCTGATTTTTTCGGACCAACGACTATTGGAAATGACGATGGCGAGTCTTATAATATTTTTTTCTAGAAGTTCTTGAATTTGATTTTTCACTTCTTCTTGGTGTATTTTTGGATATCTGTATCTTTTCACATAAACGCGACTGTCGTCAATAGTTCTGATATTATGTTTTATTCTGTTCGTGAAAGTTAGAGGTTGTCTTGGTAATTGTAGTATAGATCGATTACTTTGCAAAATTTTGGTTAATTGATTTTTCAAATTTTTATTCAAATGGTCTATATTGATAGGTTAATTTCCTCTTGGTTTGACTTGCTGTAAATGTAGTTGATGTGATATATTTTCACTCGTTAATTTATTATTTTTCAGGTCTAATTTCAGTTGTAAATCATTCATCATGTTATATACTATAACTCCGTCATATTGGGAATGAAATTTGTAAATTACAAAAGGATAGGTATCCTCGAAACCAAATGCATTAATGGGAAAAATACATTTGTTTTTGCATGAATCTTTTCCTGTTGCTGTTGTTATGAATTGGGCGTTTTCGTCGTAGATTGAATTCGGAAAATAATTATACGCAATAATTGGGTCTATTATTGATAAGTCTCCTAATATATCTATTATTGAAATTGAACTTCCTGAATTAATTGAAAGTTTACATGGTGGATTTCGTAATTTTATGTACGAAAGTGTGGCGATTCTTTCATAATTAAAATTTATGTCATGGGCGTTTGATAGGCCAGTTCCTGAAAATTTTCGTTTTCTGCTTCATAGCTATCGTATTCTGGTTCATTAATAGATTGGGTATTTTCTGATGCTGTTAATTCATCATTTGTTAGGTAGTTGTCATAATTTTCGTAAATTTCATTCGGTTCATCGATATTGAATAATTCCTCTGATACAAAATTTTCTAGACCTGTTTGTTTAAAATATTTCTCTCTAGGTTGGTAAAAAGGTTTTTGTGATTCAACTCTTGTAGAATCATTCATTAGTCTCTTTTGGGGTAGACTTCTGCTTTGAATTGACATTGGTTATGGTTTAACATTATTTTTGAAATTTGGATTTGGTTTGAAAACATCTACTGGTTTTCGAAATACTTGATTGTTAGTGAAATATTTCTGTTGTTGCATTTTTACGGGTTTAAGGCAACTGTATTGGTTGACTCGGAAAATTTTGTTTTTGGAACAGTGAGAAACATAAAACCTTTATGCTCAACTTTTGCTATTTATGGTTCATTCGAAGGACTCCTATGTAATTCAAGCCAAATGTGTTCCTGTTATTGTTTTGTTAGTATAGTTTGAGTTATTTATTCTATTCAAAATTTTTTACTGATTCGAGGAATTTTCTGGGTAAAAATATTAACCAGATATGAGCATGTTCGATGGCGTGTTTTTCGAGTCAACAGTCTTGTTTATCAGGCTTATTACAAACAGTTTATTACAGAAATTGCAAAAAAAGTTCCTGCACATACTCATAATGTCTAAACGAAAACTCAATGTGTTGTCTTTAAGTGATGAACTGAAAATTGTGAATGCTTTTGAATCTGGGAAATCACGGAATCAAATACAGAGTGAGTTTGATTTAGCAGAATCCACCTACAATAAAATTATAAAATCAAAAGGAATAACCAAGTTCCAGTACTCTGAAGGACGTGGAAATATAAAGAGAAGCAGGCTTTCTGAGTTTCCCGACATTAAAAAGTGCCTATTAGAATGGATCAAGCAAACCATTGATAAGAACATTCCAATAGATGGATCACTGCTGAAAGAAAAATCTAACGACATGGTCACAAGATTAGATATCCAGAACTTTTCAGATAGTAAATGTTGGTTGGTTGGTTGGTTGGTTGGTTGGAGGGTTTTGAAAAACGTCATGATATAACTTTCAAAAAAGCAGCCGGAGAAAGTAAATCTGTGGATCAGGGAGTACGTAGCCTACGGACGTAAATAAATATGTATTTTCTTTCGCAACATATATGAGATATTTTTATACACCTCTATAAGCGAGACAGACTCCTTCTGTAATTTTGTAAATTCTGTATAGAAATTGGTGTTAGTGAGAAACCTCTTTGAGAGAAAAAGAGATCGTGCTCCCATAAGCTCTCATTTATCCTGGTTTGATTGTAAAATAAAAAACGCGTGTTAAAAAAGAAAATTTTGGGGCATTAAAATATATAACTGAATAGATGGATGAGATTTCCACCAAATCCTACAACATATTACGAGGGCGGTTCAAATATGATGGAGACAAACGCTGTAGATGGCCCGCATGTATGTCTTGAGGGTCGTGGCTTGAGTATGTGATAGCTGGGTTCCTTACGAACAGTGTGGTATAGTTTTCGTCGGGATCATATGTTTTCCGCACGTGCTATGATCATGAATGAACGTCAAGTGCCGACTGCCGTTGCGCAACGAATTGTCATTCGTTTTTTAGTAGGAGAAGGCGTTAAAAACACGGGAATTTTTCTGCGTTTGCGAAATCAATTCGGTAGTGAGTGCCTTAGTAGGACTGCTGTGTTTAAATGGGCCAAAGCATTCAAAGATGGCCGCGAAAGCGTCGAGAATGAGCCGCATGATCGTCGACCGCAAACCAGCATCACATCAGACAACCTTCGTCGCGTACAACAACTGATTTTGGAGGGCTGTAGGATGAATGTTCGAGACATTTCGGCTGAATTCGGCATCAGTATTGTTACGGTAGAGTCTATCATTCACGAACACCTTCAATATTCCAGCATTCCAGCACGAAGTGCGATTCATCTCCAGGATAACGCGCGCCCTCATACCGCGGGTCTCACACTCGATACAATATCGGAATTGGGGTGGGAGGTACTGGAACATCCCCCCTACAGTCCAGATTTATCACCCTGCGACTACCATATGTTTGGGCCACTGAAAGAAGCCCTCGGAGGTCAAAAACTCAACACCGATGATGAGGTAGAGGAGTTCGTGTGCACATGGTTGTCCGAGTTGCCCAAGGAATTCTTCGATACCGGCATCAAAAAACTTCCGGAAAGGTGGACAAAATGCGTAAATAGCGAGGGGAATCACCTAGAAAAACTGTGAATTTTGTGAATTTTTTCGATGGTAAATAAACGTGTCAGAGTATTTGTCCCGATCATATTTGAACCACCCTCGTATGTTGAAAAATTCATGAAAAAATATTCAGATCAAGAGAAACGAACGAGAAGTCTGATGAAATATAACCTTAATAACCAAGTTTTTCACTATTTAAGCTACTGACTATTCACTTATATTTCAAAACGGATTACGTAATTCGAATCGAAAATAAAGATCGCGTTGGACATGATATTGATTTCGCGGTTGCTGTAGTTTAGTGTGGCAAAATTACGGAAGCCATCGATTAGCCCTTTATTTAAATATTTAACTCAATTAAAGTTCAGCATCACATAAACTCATTCAAATTCAAATCATTTTCAATATTTCTCTTAGCAGGAATAAAAGCAATTGATTCGTTGTATTAATAATATTTTATCATCAGTGTAAATTTGCAATACATAGAAGAGATTTCAGTTTCCGATCATTCGATTCGGGCAATGAAAACGACGTTTGCGCCATTTTTCCAGAAGCGAAGAAGATAGCAGATGCTACGAAATATCGACATTTTCTAATCTAGTGAAACGCGATACGAGCTGGCCAGAAAAATATCGAATTCAGCCATAAATCAAACTTGAAAAACGTTAGTTTGTAGGACGTCAGATGGTTGATGGATACACTGTCGCACGTTACTAACAAAATAACCAATAACCATATCCATTAGTCCGGTAAATAACGCATGCACAGCCTGAATGTTAAATCGGAATATTCTGTCACATGATAGACGAATCATCTCTTCAAAGATAATCAATCAACCGTGAGATTCCAAAGTTATCAACTAACTGACAAGCAATCCTTCAGATGTTCAATGAAGCACAGTAATAATTACTCCCATTTTAATTTCAACCATATTTTCCCATTGCGAAGTATCCCCTGCAATGCTGTGGCATTTGTGATTTACCTATAAAATCGAGTTAATTTTCATTAGATTTCAGTGTGCACGTCCATCGTTCGTGTACTCCTACAGAATTTCAAAATTAACGAATCCGAAAGTCCATTTAATCAAAATAACTCTAATATACCCTCATTTATACACATCTCTTTTTTCATATCTTTCTGTATTACGATTACGAGCGTTCGTTCACCCCTAAGTCCGATTCTTTTGAACTGAGTGTCATATGAGATGACTAAGGTAACATAAAATGTATATGTTTCGAATCTGGAGACTCCGCGTTGGCAGTTCAAGTTGAAAAGTGATTCTGATCACCTCGTTTCATGGCAATGTAAAAAATGCGAATAGAACGCGGGCGCATTGAAGTTTGAGTGCTCATTCGATAGAGCATTTGCACTGGACAAAGTTATCAAGTATTGTGCATTTGGTACCCTTTATAGTGTTCTTGATTCAACTTCGACAATATCTCGCAATAAAATGCGATTGTTTCCAATTCTGACCTGAGAACGTAGTTTGTTGGTTCAATCTTGGTCATTCGCACTTGGAAACACCTTTCCATTTATATCCTATGCGTCTTTCCTTATGGAACTGATCTATGTAAATTATGCGTACGATTTGAATCGGAATTGATGCAACTCATTATTAGACTTGGTACAGTTCCAACATTCAAACCATTTAAATATGGAATGATAAACAATTGAATTTATTTTGATGTCTTATGAACCCTAGTAGTAAAAGAGTTTTATCACGAAATGTGTTTAACACTCTCGATTTGAAATTCTTCAACACGTTCATTTTCATCTTATGTGAGATCTATAATGAATAAAACGTCCTGAGGACATACATTTTCGATACCAATCTGCTCTCGGTATTGTACCGCTACGAATAATTTTAGTATCCAAAAAAGGAATTGAACTTTCAACTTCAGTTTCCAAAGTGAATTTGAGTTTATTATGGATGTTGTTCAGTATTTTCATGATACAATTCGTCTTGTCTTGAGGTATAGCCGTTGTAATGTCGTCCACATATTTTTTGCAGAAAGGAATATGAAAATCAAATTTGTCTAAGGCAACGTCTAAAATACCATCAATAACATATTGAGCGATGATCGGAGATATACAAGAACTATTGGAATACCTTCTTTCTGACGGTAAAAACGATCTTTGTAAGTGAAAACCGTGGAATCAAAGATAAATTTCAATAATTTGATGAATTCCATTTTTGGAATAGGACAATAAGGTTGGTTTGTATGCCAATTCTTTTCTACGGAACTTAAATGTGATATTTGTGAAGAGCGAAACAATATCCCAGCTGATAAGGACATAATTTTTGGTATTTCTTTGTCGTTTATATAGCGTGAAAAATCAAACGAATTTTTTATGTAATGGTTGTTGTTCTTATCGTAAGCCGAATTATACCAACCTATTTGTTTTATGCAACCTATACAGGTTGCATATTATTTTTGTTTCTATGAACGAATTATTTTAACCACCCGTGGGATCTCGTGCTCGGCAGCCCCTCATATTTGCCACTCACTGCTATCCAGAATGCTCACGACCAAACGATCGAAAAGCTTCTAAATTAGATAAAGACAGAACGAATACATTTCCCCCTTCATTCCAGAAGTAACGACCCGAACCACAGAATACTGTTTGTTTTCAAACAGAAATTCATTTCTTATAGAGGAAATGTTTCTTTTTCATTTTCAAGTACCTAATAGATTTGGTGAATTCGGATCCTGCAGTGAATATCAATGCAGAAAAGAGGATATTGCGTTCGGACTTCGAAGCACAAAATAACACATTATAAATGCGAACTGTCTTTTATCCTATTTTTAATTCGGTGCGGTTAATGGTACCATTTATTTAATTCTCGGAAACGGTTCGTGGCGAAATAATCAAGATAAAATCGCCTAAAACGACCGTAAGCTGAATGAAAAATGAAACAATAAAAGCGGCACAAGTCCCTCCTCCTCTAGTAACGATTGAAAATTTCCCGACGCAAGACAAACATTAAGCCACAGGCGATTATCGGTGTTCAGAATCACTATTGTGGAAAGAAACTGATGAGGACGAATGTTTCGAAACTTACCGATACTGCAAACAAAAGAACGTTATTGAAACTAACGGAAGGCTTTTCTTTTTCTGGATACAACTCCTTATAGACGGCGGTCTTGGAATAATTTCTATACATTTAGCTAAATTTTAAATTTACAAAACATGTGGAGAAATGATCAACCGTTAAATCTTAAAAATCATTTTACTTCTCATTTTGAATATACGGCAGTGGATTATTCCACGTTTCCGAGAAAAAAAAACAATAGAAAACAAATGGCACGCAATCTGTTCTGCAAACCAACGTATTCAATTCCGAAATGCTGTGAAATGGGATAAGACATTGCGTGTCATTCTTGGATGTTTGGAAATCTACAGGAGAAGACAAGTATGTTTTTCACTCTAACATATTCGTTTCACCGTGAGCCTTCTTGGGAAATAGCTTTTCTCATTTGAAGTTGATGGTTTTTCTTGAGTATTGAATTCGATTCGTTCCCGAAGCAACCCATATATCTCATTCATAAATAGTCAAAACTTACAACATTCATCCGATAATAAATGCAAAACATTTCCTGATAATTTCGGGGAATTCCATGCAAATTCTTAAATCGTCCTTTGAATATTTTCGTTGGCGAGTAAGTGGATGCATCTAAAGTTTCTTTTTCGACTCCGAATGTCCAAAGAGCAAATAATAGCCAATTCTTCAAAATCAATATTCGAATATATATCTACTGCGTGCGATTCCTTTGTCGTATTCACGTTAAAAAATCCGCAGTACTCCTTATCGCAAAACAAATAACGAATTGAAAGTTCCTAGTCGGTCCACACTTGAGTGCAAAACGATTTAATTTCTTATGCTTTCGCGAAAAAACTCAGACTTTAGCAAGATTCATAATTTTTATGTCGCCGTTAAGCCTGAATGGCAGAAAAGAACTACAACTACATAATACATATTTGATGGCATTGCTCTTCCATTTCTTGAGATTGAAACCCCATTTGTGCATTAATTTGTCCATTTCCGTCCTCTCCACACTTCTTCTTGTGATGGGACGCTTATTAGGAAATCGTCGACGTAAAAGTTTTCCTTTACATACGCTTTAGTGTTAGGCAATTCGGGTTCTTCGTTCTGGGTCAATTGGAGTAGAGTTTATATGGCTAAGTATGAGGCAGGAGCAGTTCCATAGGTCACAGTAGAGAGTTGATATTCCAGAATGGGGTCGTATTCAGAGAATTTCCATAGTATTGTATGATACGGCGGGTTAACTTTGGATAGTTTCACTTGGTGGTACATTTTTTCTATGTCGGCTGTCATGCCTATTTGGTGAACTCTCCATCTCAGAAGTATTTCTTGAAAATCTTGTTGAACTTTCGGGCCAGTGTGCAAAACATCGTTTAACTAAAGTCCAGTACTGATTGACGACGATACAAAGAAACCGACTCGTACCTTCTCGGATGACCGCTTGATGCGGATTGTATTATTTCGCCATGTTTGCATTTCCTCATAATTTTGTGACCGGTACCATATTATGTTTTAATTGCAGGTTTTCTTTCATGAATCTTTTGTACTCCAACGCTAATTTGCTGTCGATGCGAAATTTTTTCTCGAGATGAAATAGTCGGGCCATCGCATTTTTACGGGATAGCCCTAGGTCGGACGCATTTTCTTTGAACGGAAGACGAACAGTGTAAGTTCCATCCAAATTTCTCCGAGTTTTTTCTGTGTAGATTTTTTCGCAGCGGTTGTTTTTTGTACAGAGGAGATTCCACTTCTTCAATTTCCCAGAATTTAGCGAGCAAATGATCATCTTGAATATCGACTACCATGCTGACTATTGTATGTTGTTTGGGAGAGTACTTAGTTGTCCGCGATGCCTGATATAATCCAAGCCAGTTCGGTACGTTGGGCAATTGTTCCGTCAAGCCTCTTCTGTACACCGCCAAGAATAATGTCCGTGAAAAGATCGATGCCAATTAACGAATCTACATGACTCGGCATACGATATGTTGGGTCAGCTAAAGTAAGTTCACCGTCGATGGAATTTGCACTATTTAGCTGCGTACACGGGCCATTGACGTCGTTAACCTTGGTAATATCAGAAGTTCAGCTGTTAGTTCAAATTGGCTTTGAAATCTGGGTCGCATCTCGTGAGTATTTTATTCTTGGACACACTTATATCGTTTTTCAAATAAATAATAAGTTCAAAGAATTAACGGTTAAATTAAAGTTATTACAACGTATATCAGAAATACAACAAATTGAACAAATGCATCTTATACCATTTCAGGCTAAAGATATAAAAGATATTTTAGATGAAATACAAACCTAACCTAACCTAACCTATTACACGAATCGATTTTACCTTATTCGGCATTTTCAGAATTAATTAGAAATGTTACCATAATACCTTTACATCATTACTATCACCAATTTTGCCATACAAAAATCATCTTAGAAGATATGATTCTATTACTTTTGATATTCATTCCAATAGTTTTCAATGAGAAATACGATTTATACAGGTTTTATTATTCCTGCCTCAAAACAATTTAACCATTCCTTAAACCGATCCCCCTTCGCTCTCTCAAGAAGAAATATTACAATGGTCGACAACTATATGCCATCCCATTGAAGAAGATTATTTATGCGATCAAGAAACCTTATCGAAAGCACCAAATTGTATGTAGAACATTAAAACCCATAACAAAAATTGTGAGAAGATTAGCAAAATACGGTATCCAGATTTGAAACTACTAGAAGATGGAAGTTGCTATAAGCAACGGCGAAAAAGAAGTTAGTCCCACAGCATCAATAGGTGAAGAAAAATTTATCATTTTACCTAAAGTTTACGCAACCCCATCAAAGAAGACGATAAGCAACCAGCAGATCGAAGAAGATATTGAGGACATCCCAGACATCGACTTAGAAGAAATCGAAACTTGGAACGTCCAACCTTCGAATTTAGTGTTTATCATAATAATCGTTTTTATTATCACAATATTTACTCTTATTTTAAATATTTCAGAAAATATGTTTTAACTAAAGCTACTTCTACAGGAGATACCTTTATCCAAGGCGGGGAGGAGTTATGTAATCCGACTTCTAAATTCAATAGATAGGAATTGTAAGCAGGAAGTCATTACGGAAATATATCACCATACGTTTAATTTTAAATCGTGAAAATGCAAGACAAGCTCTTATAATTCTATATAAGGAACTGAATTATATCGAGTTAATCAAAATACATTCATTAATAGATAGTTAAGCTTCTCGGCTACCGTGCGTTCGAATAAATAGTTTTTTTTTAAAACTTGATTTCCAAACCGAAAAATATAATTATATATATGGAAACATTTTAATCGCTTCTCATCAGATACGTTCAAATATTCAAATGAAGGAGAGGAAACGAAGAGAAAAGTGTAATCAAGTCTAATTAATTCAACACCAGAAACTAACTTTGGAACCGAACTCTTCTAACGATATTGAGAGAAATGCACTCATTCTAATGACCTATAAACTTATAAACAGGTGTGAATCTTGGGTGAATATTGTCACATTTGAACATCTGCCGCACACGTACTTACCATGAAGTGAGACGAACTTTTTAGAACCCCTCGCGCACCACTTTAAATCTATCAAACTAGGAGAGTTACCTGAAACTTATTTTACCAAACGACGAATTCAATATTTCTGGAAAATGTAAGATAATCCAGCTACGAAAGTTTTATTCCTGTTCCTACTCGAACAACATGAATTCAAATCCTCTACAAATGGTCACTTTAAGTGAAAAGTTGCCATTAAACTTTATGTTGAATGTTTGTCTTTTTTCAGCAATGACGGATGACCCAACGTTTGCTGAGACCATTCCTAATATAACTGTTGCTTTAGGAAGAGATGCTAGTCTACCATGTGTAGTCGAAAATCTGGGCAGTTACAAGGTGAGCAAAATTTCCCGCTTTTCTTCAAGAGTTATAAGGATAGTGCAATAAATCTACTTGCAGAATTAGAAAACACATCGAATGCCATAAGATTATCTCTTAGCTCTTCCCAAAATATGAATCTGCTGTTACTTAATGTAATTGAATTACAGACACAAGACTTGGTAGTGAAGTTTACTCGCCTTAATTCTCATTCCAGAACGTTTAATTGCCTCTAATTTTGCTGATGTGAGAACCGCCTTTCCAATGACTCCTTCATGGGAATAAACATGACTTGAATTTTATGAAACACTAAGAGTTCAATTTGGCCGGATAAGTATAAGAAAAGAGCATTTTATTTAATATTTCAACATTCTCTACATAGCAGAAAAATAAATCATTCGAAACGCTGCTCATTATTGCCCATATAGACAATTTTGTGCAGGCGCAGCGATTTAAGCCGTGTTTCCATTAGATAGTGAGAAACGCGGAGTTGTAAATTCAGCGTTGGTTTTATTAGGTGGGAAAATGCATCTGTAGTGAAATGTTCCTTTCTTGCACGAATGCGGAATGTCCTGATGTCTGATACTACATAATAATGATTTAGATTCTTCAAAATAGAGTAAGTTTGCTGCATATAATAGAGTAAGTTGCTTAAGCAAAGTCAGTTTTTTTACTTATTCCAAATAGTTAACTACCTCACTTGAATTATGCGAACCAGGTACTGAAATATCTCCTCACCGTTACAGAAAGAACTTGAATCAGTTCCATCATAACGTGAATGAAAGGAACAGCGGCAAAGAGAAACGGTGAGAGGGATTTAAATTACCGATGTATAAATCTCTCAGCTGAATATAATTAAGAAAGGAATCTTTCGATTTAATTACCATTCTTCCTTTTCCGGCAATGAGATATAGATTTTCCATTGTACAGCGATCTTTTTGTAAGTGGAATAATTCGTGTTGCCCCAGGAAGAGCATGAACTCTCTTCAAGCGGACGCGGCATTGTTATTGTACATGAAAAGCCAAAGTAATTTCGGTTGAATCGAAAACAAAACCAGAAGTTGAACATTTGTCGAAATTAGGTTACTCAACTTAAATTGATCTACCAGCCCAAAACCTAGAAATTCTTGCTTCGCATTTTATCAAGATGTTGAATTGGTTGAGAATCTAATATTTCCAGAAGTTGAATGAACATATTTCAAATTTATGTAGTTTATCTGATGTCTGCCTTCAGACATCAGAGAATATTCTTGAACATAGCGAAGACGTTACGCAAAGGTGGCAACGTTTTTTTCTCATATTCTTTTTGTTCAATTAGTCAATATAGCCGTAGTAACTGGAGAGCTTAGTGCGGTCAATGTTTATTAACATCTTACTGTGCTGTTAATTGAAATACGTTGTTTCTGGTAACGTAAAAAAGTTGATGTAATGAAACAAAACGGATGGAAAAGGAGCCAACTTCGGAAGCATTGTCCGAAGACGCCCAAATCAATCTAAATGTGCAAATTATTTTATGCATTCCAATCACTGTACAAGGGAAGTGGTTACCTCAAAAAAACTTGCTAAAATAAATATTATGTCGCGTGAACATGTAGGCAATACAATTTTAGAATGTGTCAATTTCAAAAATTAATTCGCGGGCATGCTTTTATCAACTTATGCCCTATGTATGTATGTATGTAAGAATGTATGTATGTAAAGGAGTTTTCCAATGCCATTTCCACCCATTTCAGGACGTCCAATTGTTTTGAAAATTTCCACACATATCAGAAACTGGTGCAATACAAATACAACTGATCAATCACTCAATAAAATGCACTCAATCAAAAATTTTGTGTACGCTTGTTGATGAACTCTACTATCGTATGTTTATCGTGCATGGCCCAGAATTCTAGGCTTTATCAAGACTGCCACATAGTAACCATTCCATAAAAGTCGTCGAAAATATCCGCAGAAATCTGTCACCGACATCGGCAGTTTCCGTAGAATGTCGAATGTAGTATTTGAAGTAATGCAAATCAAATTGGGAGAATTTTTTTCGTGCTTTGACACACTCTTTTCTATCGCCGCCATTTGTTGACCGAGCTTCCGATGTACCGGAATCTTGAATTCATGTAATAAATCAACAGTACAATAAAAAATATTCGTTGGTCATATGAGTAATGAGAAGTGCTATCGAGTTGAACCTATCTGACCTTGATGCGTCCAAAGCAGGAATCGTTTAATAGTCTGTATCGGCTGACAATTAGTGATCGTCAATCAATAGTGAAGCTGTACTGACAATTTCTTCGCGCTATTTCAAATGTAACATGATTTCGAGGTATACTGAACTAAAGTACGATGTAGGAATGAAGTCACTATCAGCTGACTAATTCCAATTGGCTTCTAGACTACCGGAAAATGTTAATGCACCGTAACTATATACAGAGTGGCTATTTGAAAACGAAACGTCGCCAATTGTGGACGAACCGTGCACATTGGTCCAAATTCCTGAGACAGGTCGATTTTTGATTGGAGGGGGACACTTTTTGACCGCTTAAAAAGTTGTGACACAGCAACCCCCTAAGCGGGGTGGCTACCCTTATTTGTTTTTGAATAGGGAATATAGGTCATGTTATACATCATATTAATGTGAATTGAAAGGGCTTTTCAGAAATGTATATTTTAGCATTTTGGACTTAAACCTTGCTAAAATACAGGCTCTTTCATGTGTTATCTTATCCGAGTCAATTTTTGCATTCACTTATGAGACAGTCAAGAATTATGGTATTTCCCCTGTGGTTTCCTCATTGACAGCACAATTTCTATCCCAAAGGTGTAGTTTTAAATTGAAATCGATCAATTTCGTTTGGAAATGAAGAAGATTTTTGTTATTCCGCTACAAATGTTGCCGCATGTTGATGGCGTTTTCTTATCAGAGACTGCGTGTTAACTTTGTTTACTAATTTTAATGAATGATAAAGCGTCAAGTTTTTTATTTACCATCTGACTTCAAGAAGTTCCCCTGATTCTTAGTTCTGTTAAAGTTGTTTTATTGATAGGTGTAATTTCTTACGTTGTTTTTCAAAATCATGGTTTATACGATTGCGGAGAGGGAGGAAATGATTTCAATTTTCTATGCAAATAATCAATGTGCTTTTAGAACAGCTAATCAGCGGCATGCGGTCGAACATGTTCATCGAAAATATGTACTGAAGTTAGTGGCAAAGTTTCAAGAGACTGTCTCAGTATGTAATAAAAAAAGAAACGTCGATAGAAATGAAGGGGTAGATGTGGCAGTTCTTGGTCAAGTGTCTCTTACTCCCCGAACAAGCACGAGGCAACTGGAACATCAAACTGGTGTGCAGAGATGTACAATTCAAAAAATTTTAAAGCACTATAAATTCCACCCATTTAAAATCCACCTGACACAACAACTTAATGAAGAAGATGGTGATCGACGGCTGGAATTTTGTGAATTGATGAGTGAGCGAGTGGCCAATGATCCGAGGTTCCTGTTTAAAATATTTGCTTTTCTGATGAATGCTCGTTTTATCTAAACGGTACCGTAAATCGTCAAAATTGACGTTATTGGGCTGATTCTAATCACAGATTATTGCACGAAACTCACATACAGAATCCGGAGAAACTGAATGTTTTGGGCTGGAACTTTCGGCGACCATAATGTTGGTCTTTTTTTCCTACCAGGTAATTTAACAGGAGAGATGTATCTTCAATTACTGGAAGACCACATAGACCCAATGTTGACAGAGATTATTGAGAATAATGAACACTATCTGGAAGACCACTTGATATTTCAGAAAGATGGGGCTCCTCCACACTTTGCTACTCCAGTTCGACAATACCTCGATCGTAGATTTCCAATTCGATGGATAGGGAGAAGAGGTTTTATTGAATGGCCGGCACGGTCACATGATTTATCTCCGCTAGATTTTTTCTTATGGGGTCATTTAAAAAACAAGATATATGCTACAGAGTCCGAGTCCTCGCAAGAGTTACGTCAGCGTATCGTCCATGAATGCCAACAAATCACTCCTGCAAT
The DNA here is from genome assembly GCA_020654155.1 of Novius pumilus. Lineage (NCBI taxonomy): Eukaryota > Metazoa > Arthropoda > Insecta > Coleoptera > Coccinellidae > Novius > Novius pumilus. Next base: position 22,890 of record JAIFOV010000510.1, on the reverse strand, counting down.
ATTACAGAATGTGCGTCACCGTTTTGAACAAAATTTATATTATTGTATGGAGGTTGTGGGTGGACATTTTGAACATTTGGTTAACTAACATGTAAGTAAAAATAATAATTTCTATTTCCCATTTAAAGGTGCAAAAGGTATTCTTAAACGAAAACTAATATACTTTAGCAGTTTTTGATATCGAGAATAACGAGCATAAAATCTATGGCATTGCCAGGCATCATATAAAACAGCCTGTATTTTAGCAAGGTTCAAGTCCAAAATGCTAAAATATACATTTCTGAAAAGCCCTTTCAATTCACATCAATATGATGTATAACATGACCTATATTTCCAATTCAAAAACTAACGAAGGTAGCCACCCCGCTTAGGGGATTACTGTGTCACAACTTTTTAAGCGGTCAAAAAGTGTCCCCCTCCAATCAAAAATCGACCTGTCTCAGGAATTTGGACCAATGTGCACGGTTCGCCTACAATTGGCGACGTTTCGTTTTCAAATAGCCACCCTGTAGAAATTGTACGGGATTTCGTTACAGGATTAAAGAGAGTGTCTTATCGTGAGAAAATTGTAAAGTGAATCACGTATTAATAGTCATATCAAAATTGATTCTTTAAAAGAATAGACAATTCAATTGTCTACCGCAACAAACGCAAAAATCACAACAGAATTGAGGTTAACGCCAAAAATGTGGGAATAAATTATAGCTTATAAAACTGACGAACACGCCTAAGTGGCAATTGGAGTTAAAAAATAGAAGATGATTTTTAATAACTGATACTTTATACAACAGCTATAAAAAGTTGCTCAAGTCAAGTATGGGAAAAAGTTTCCGCCGTTTTTTAATGAAATTCAAAGACATTTTTATGGAATTATACAGAACTTTATTAAACCAAATATGTGCCGTTTCGTTCGACTACTTTTCGCCATTTTTCGGGCAGAACAATTATTTCATCTGTGTAGAACTCCCGAGGTTTATGGGCAAACCAAGTGGACCAGTCGTCTCTTCATTCCAACTTTACTCCATTAAGGGAGTTCTGCAGAAACCGAAACAAATGGTAGACTGAAGGCGCAAGGTCAGGACTATACGGTGGATGCATCAAAACATCCCATCCAGGCTCTCTCAGTTTCTGCCGGGTCATCAAAGATGTGTGTGGTCTAGCATTGTCATGATGGAAGACGACGCCCTTTCTGTTGATCAATTCCGGTCGCTTTCTTTCAACTGCTCGCTTCAAACGCAATAATTGCTGACAGTAGAGATCAGAATCAATAGTTTGACCGGGCTGTAGCACCTCATAATACACGATTCCCTTCCAATCCCACCACACACTCAGCATCACCTTTCTCGGCGTCAATCCGGGTTTCGCTACCGTTTGAGAAGCTTCACCAGGCTTCCACCAGAATTTTTTTCGTGAATTATTGTCATAAGTGATCCATTTTTCATCGCCTGTAATCAGTCGCTTTATAAAAGGCTCGATTTCGTTTCGTTTCAGCAGCGTTTCACAGATTGACCGTCGATCCATTAAGTTTTTAACCGTCAATTCGTGAGGTACCCAAACATCCAGTTTTTTTTGTATCCCATTTTCTCCAAATGGTTTAGAACGGTTTTGTGGTCGATGTTCAAGTCCTTGGCGATGGAGCCGGTTCCGCCCAACTTTTTGGAAGATTTCATCGACATTTTCCACGATTGGTCGACCAGAGCGAGATGCATCTTTCACATCGAAATTTCCGGAACGAAAACGAGCGAACAATTCACGCTCTGTTCTATCTGATACACCATCGTAGCCGTAAACTTCACGAATTTTCTTGGCAGCCTGCGACGCGCTCTTCCCTTTCTTGAAATAGAATTTCAAAATGTATCGGATTTCTTCCTTATTTTCACTCATTTTCAAATTGCGATAATTTTTCGCTGAATGCATCAATTTCAATCAACAATAAACTAAAATAACGTACGCAATGATTTCATTTATAATAAGAACGCGTTATCGTCGTCAGAATGGGTTGCGGCTATCAAACTTAATTCGAACTACGCAAATCTCAATGGTGTACCTGGTAATGTCTCCTCTTCCGTCCTCTGTCGCAAGTGTAACAGAGAGATCGAATCTATTTCAGATGTAACCGGAAGTTGTCAGGCCAATTCTCAGCTTATCACTGCACGACACCACAAAATCAAACATCAACTCACAAAATTGTTGGAAGAGAAGGGATTGAAATGTTTCGAAGAGGTTCACGGCCTTGATCTTGAGGGACGATCGAGATTTTGCGTTTGATACAAAAGTAAAAAGAGCCTATATAATCGATCCGACAATTCGATATGAAATTGATGATTTGGAACAGGATTCCCAAATAGTTAACGAAAAACGTCAGATATATGAAGGATGCATTCCGTTTTATAAAGAAAAATATAAAAATTCTTATGATTTTGAAAACTGGACTGTAAAAGGATTATGGTTGGAAGTAGAGGAACTTTTGGCAAGAGCGTTCTAGAATTTTTTTGGATATTTCAAACTGAACAAATCAAAATTAAAATCTATTAGTGAAGACATTCTATGTAACACAATTCATATTATTCATAATCACATATATAATTAATTTAAAAAAAAATCAAATTCGACATGTAGTTAGTAACAATATTATCCTTTGACTGATCGATATGCTGTGTATGGAAAGCAACCTAATGTAATTGGGCAGCACATTTATTGTTAATAAATTTTCTCTCACGCACCGAAAGCTTTTTTGTAGCAATCAAGTCAATTTTCCCTGTGTCTCTGTATTTTTATTCTCGAATTAATAACGATTGGAATTTATATTGTTAGGCAACTTTTTATAGCTGTATGTCAGTAATTAAAAAATATTCTCTTCTTTTTAGTTCGAATTATCATTAAAGCGTGTTATTCAGCTTTTCAATTGACGATCGCTCACGAAATTCATTGCCCATTAGTCCAAGTTTATACGGCCTTTCTACCATTCATTTGTATTAAGTGCAGGACCATTGTCAAAAACTGAATTGATCTCAATAACTGAAAACATATCAAACGACATGATTTTCCAACGAAAATAATTCGTACTTAAATATTTCATAAATGAATTCAATAAGATACCCAATTCCTCATGAAACGAACGAGAATTGCGAAATAGTTACGCAAGAGTCGAAATCTTTTAGAATAGCAACGAAGAATGAATTCATTCGTAAAGTCTGTTTTATACAGACGTTGACGAAATACTAACCATTAATGCAATAACTTGACGTTGTTTACACGAACCTTCCAAAGAACTTTAAAATTAGGAATTCAGCTGCGAAGTCGGTTTATTGGTAAATATTTTGGGATTGTTGTAAAACTCCCACAGCAAAAACGTATTTCCTTCATTACAAAAGTCACGAAAAGGATATAAACTCCTTCCATAAAATCTTTCGTTACAAATAAAAACCTTTTTTTCATGGCCGGTGTCCAATACATATTCTACATCAAGTGGAAACAATTTGAAATGAAGAATACAGATGAACGTTTCGTCCATCGTGTCTGTGAAGAAGCGAAGTTTTTGGAGCTGTGGGCGCCGGGTGGAGGGTACTGCTTTGGGGATTTCAATTCGAAGTCGAGCCTGTGAGGGCTCGCCAACTGCAGACGATAGGGGGCGTATGTCGAGCAGTGGCTGGCGCAGCTCGACCTGGCGGTGCTGAACGACGGGTCGCCCACCTTCCGGAGGGGGACGACCCTCTCGCATATTGATGTGTCCGTGGCCTCCCGGAGTGTGGCGGAGCGGCTGTCTGCATGGAGATCCTCTTTCGAGAATCCTTTCACGCACCACTCCCACATTTACCTCCATGTGGGGACGAATGGTGCGCGTGCCCGTGGGAGATCTGGCAGGAGGTGCTGTCGCTCCCGGGTTTAGGCGCAGATTGCGCAGCATGCGGACGGAGCCCTCCCGATTTTATGAAGACGTTTTGGCGGTAGCGGCAGACTGTGTCAGGACCGTCCACGGAGCAGTGGGTCCTGTGAGGCCGGAATGGTGGACAGAACAGATGGCCACGGACAAGAGACGGTACGACTGCCTGAGGAGGAGGAGAGTTCCGCGGGATTGCGACTGAGGAGGAGGTTGCGGAAAGAAGAGCCTGAAGAAGCGAATGAAGTCGAACGTTCGGGCGACGAAGCGGGAAGCATGGAAGCGGCTGATTGGTGATCTAGAGAACGATATATGGGGGGCAGGCTATAGGCTTGTTGCGTCTTCCGTGCGAGGTGCCGGGCTGCCTCCCCTGTCAATCAGGAGGAGAATGAAGATTGTCGCTGATTTGTTCCCGACATCACGAAGGAGAGTTCGGATGGTCCGGGCTGTGCCGTTGGTGGTGGCACCCCAATATTTTTCAGAAAGTGATCTGGGGGCTGTCCTGGCCCTTGTTAAAAACAACAAGGCGCCTGGCCCGGATAAAATACCGGCTGAGGCGATTAGGGTGATGTTCGAGGAGCATCCAGAGGCCCTCCTGGGAATGTATAATGACCTCTTGGAGCGCGGGGTCTTTCCCGATCCCTGGAAGTTGGCGAGGGTGGCTCTGATCCTGAAGCCGCGGAAGGATCCTGGGCTGTCGTCGTCATACCGCCCCATCTGTTTGCTGGACACGATGGGGAAGGTGTTCGAACGACTATTGCTGCTCAGGGTTCATGATGCGATAGAGGATGTGAAGCGGTTTGTGAGCGGCAGCACGGCTTCAGGCCGGGACATTCTACTCTTTCTGCCATGAGGCCCTTTTGGCTTAATGTCGGCCAAACGGAGGAAAGGTGGTGTGCGCTCCTGGCGATAGACGTCAGGAATGCGTTCAACACTGCTGACTGGCCCACTATCATGGAGAGGGTTGAGACGCTGGACCTGTGCCCGTACGTTGTCGAAACGATAAGATCGTATTTTAGGGGTAGAAGGATCGAGGTGTCCGGGGGTCGTGTTCTGGAGTGTACGGTTGGGGTGCCGCAGGGCTCGGTCCTCGGACCGACCCTGTGGAACCTTCTGTACAATGGCGTTTTGGAGATCGAATACCCGGACGGCGTGACCCCTGTTGCCTACGCCGACGATCTGCTTCTGGTCGTGCCGGCCAGGAGTAGGGAGGCGTTAGAGGAGCGGTTGGCGCAGTGCATGGAGCGTGTGATCCAGTGGATGGGGCGGAGTCACCTCGAGGTCTCGCTGCCAAAGACGGAGGTGTGCGTGGTAAAAGGGCCGAGGTCGGGGAGACATGCCGTTCTGCGCGTTGGAGACCTTACGGTGGAGGCATCCGATAGGATCCGATACCTGGGAGTCTTCTTCGACAAGAGACTAACGTTTGGGCCTCATGTCCAGGACGCGGTTGCCAGAGCGGAGACGAGGGCTGTGGCGCTTAGTAGGCTGATGCCGAACCTGGGAGGCCCGGGCTACTCGAGGAGGAGGATCCTGAGCGCGGTCTTCCACAGTGCCGTCCTATACGCGGCTCCTGTGTGGAGGAGCGCAACCAAGGTTGCCAGGCACTATCACTCAGAACGAAGCATTTCGGTCTGGAAAAGCCAAATGGAATAAATTTGTTATATGCACGATTCATTTCTAGGGTGTTGATCCGCGTTTATTCAATTGTCAATCTCAATTGTCCTCATCGGGAGCTACACGACAAATAACAATATGTTAATTACAAAACTGAAATTGTCAGTCGACATTTGAAAAAATGAATTTTTCGTAGCCTACTATGTTTCTATCAAATTTGTAGAAAAAATATTATGTGATGCTTCATCACTTTAAAGAAGGTAAAAGTGCAGCAAAACTCTGCCAAAAATTGTATACTTAACGCTTGTGAATACGCAATCTATTATTGGTTTGCGCGATTGAATTCGGGTACACATTTTCAGACTTATGTCTGAATAGTGTACAGCAAACATATATACACAAATTTCTTCAAAATCGCTTCAATTATACTCGTTTTAGGCAACATTCAGCGACATATTTAAAAATACGTTTAAATCACGGTAATAAAATATACGGAGAATTTGCCGTTTCCTGTTCCATTCTTCCATTCGTCCATTCCTTCGGAAGATTGGAACTGTTATTTGTTACGCTGAGTAATTTCTAAAGAGGTGTATTAATCGAAAGTATGCTGTGTATGTGCAACGTGAACGTAGTACATTGATGGAGCTGTCACTCGCGGATTACTTCACCCTTGAAATTCTCCTTTACGCTACTTACGATATCTCGAAAAAAAGGTGAAGGGAGTTTGGCTCTCTGTTTGAAACTGGAAGCTTTTTGATGAGACATTAAACCTGATGTATTTTTGTATGTATTTCTGTATGTAATTAGTCACCAGGATCTAATTGGGATCTATCCAAGTCGATATAAATTCATCTGGAAATTTTCAACATTTTGTATCTATGCTTCCGTCTATAGGGGCATGAACAACAACGGATAGATATAATACTAGTCCTACATAAGAATCCAAGTTCCTATTGGAATTTACCTTGAGCGGCTGTTAGGAGGCGATTGATTATAAATCCCTAAAATACTCAATTTCGTTAGTATGCAGTTCAATCAATCATTTAGTTTGTTATCGTTATTTATTTACCTACGAGAAGGGAAACGAGTGGTTTTCAAATCCATAACGTTAACATTTCCGGAAATAGTCGGATTTGTGATTCAAGTTTCATTTATTTTCAGGTGGCTTGGATTCACATAGATCGTCAGATGATTCTAACAATTCACCGTCATGTAATTTCAAGAATAGCGAGATTCAGCATCTCCCACGATAATGCCAAGACATGGCTTCTACATGTCAGCAGCGTACAACAAGAAGATAGGGGTTACTACATGTGTCAAGTTAACACGAATCCTATGATAAGTCAAGTAGGATATCTTCAGGTAGTAGGTAGGTCACGTTATCTTGTCATAACTGAAAACTGCATAATAACCATTGCCACTGCCTCTATTCCTTGTCCCGAAATATAAAAACCGTTGAAATTATACAGACTGTGTCTTCAAAATATATTCGAAGCGAGAGAAATCCCGAAAATGGAAAATATCTCTAGTTCACTGTGTCTCGTAGTCCGTTGTCACTACGACGGGACATAGTAATGAGATATTCAAGTGAAATTGAGGATATGTGTTTTACTAACTTTACTGGCTAAAATGTTCCTTTGGGTTGGATGTGTCGGCAAAATTCCACATTAATAATTTGCAACAAGAACAATGGCCAGGCCTGAATCCTGCGCGAGGAATGAAACTGAAAGAATTGTGCCATTCAAAGGTGTAAATTATTGCGTTCCGTCCTAAGAAAACAAATATTACGTTAAATCGAAGAAAAAATTAGAGAAAACGCAAACTTCCTTCCCTCCTGTTTCCAATGATTTTTATAGTTTCACAGGAGAAAGAAATTTTTCAAATTTCCCATATGAATGAACGAAATTGTGTTTCGTTTTTTCAGTTCCTCCGAACATAATAGATGTGGAAAGCACGCAATCAAACGTTGCAGTGAGAGAAAACCAGAATAATAGTCTGACGTGTAAAGCTGATGGATTTCCCACACCTAGAATAATGTGGCGAAGGGAGGATGGCCATCCCATTTCAGTTGAACGACGAAAGAAAGGTTAGTTGATGAAAGCGTAAGTGGTACTTTTTTACGCCCTTACATTCGCACAAGTATTCATGGAAAATGAAGTAAAGAACATTTATCCTTCTCAAGTCGACAGCGATCTAACAAACCTGTCCTTAGGAGGTTTATAAAACTAACATTTATTTACATTTTGGTACTAAATTTTCGGAATTCAAGACGATATATATATTCCATTGGAAATATTGTTTTATTTAAATGAGTTGTTTTCTCAAATAAAATGGAGTGAGACAATTATGATTCAGCAACTTATATTACCATAATTCGTTTTATTATTTCTCATAAAATGATTTCCTTGAATGTAATATTTTCTGAATTATAAAAACGAAAGGAAAAATCTGCCATCGCTTCTCGATAATTCAACGAACATATTGTGAAGGCTGAAGCAATTTCGATTTTACGGCAACTATGTGAAATATCACATAGGTTTCAGATATATTATCCTTTGGTTGCGAATTAGCATCATATTCCGGATTTTCCGAGATTTCGATTTTTCTTGATATCTCGGTTTTTATTAGAATACGATCAAACATCTGTTGACATCCTACAGCCACTTTCCTGAGAGAATCTCGAGGCGTGATCAACGCATTTATTTCGTGTTTGCTTCTTGACTTATAAAATGAAATTATTTTTGTTCAAATACAAATAAGAAATGGAAAATTGAGAAACCGGTGCTAATTCAGAAACAAACAATGATAACTGAATTCTGTCTTCACCAATAGAATTTTCTCGAAAATCGAGCTCAAGAGACCTAAGATCCTCTTTCTGTATGCGTGATATTTTACATAGTTGTCGTACAAACACATCGAAGTTGTTCCACTGTACATATGATGTACATATGATGTATAATGTATGATCATTATCATGCCCAACAATATTTGCTCATAGTTGTGTCACAAACGCACTTCAGATAATTTTTCATTGTCTACGAATATTCTCTTTTCTTTCAAATGCATCCTACTCATCGTATTTCATAACAAAAAGTTATGAGATATTCTATTCGGAAGATATGCATGGACGAGCGCCGACAAAAAGAGATTATATGTTCAATATTTCCCCATACTAGTATGTTCGTTTCGGAGCGCGTTCACAGGGACGGTTAAAAAAAATATGGTAACCGTCTCGTCATGTTTAGAGAATTGAAGTTTTATACTAACGGAAAATGTGAAGGACGTGAAGAATTATTCGGTCATTCATGCGATTAATTCGTATTGATTGAATTCGATTTTGGAGTTTGTTCCTGAGAATCCCATTGATGTTTCACCAACCACATTCTTACTTATTACTTTCACCTGGTCAGGAACTAATTTCTTCATCATGGAAAAATATTAAACAACAAACTGATCTAGAAAATATATGTAATCATTCATATTTGAGGAGATTTAGAGAAGAAATAAAAAATAATGAATAGAAAATCTGTCTGAACCAAATATAGTTTTAAAAGAAAATGGAATGTTTTACAAATTTGATACACCTGTTGATTTTTTGGAAAAACAATAGGACTGGTGATACTGATTTCCTTTCCTATTTTTTCTATATGTAAGTAATATCTAATTATGATTTAAGGTTCAAAGTACTGAACTTCCTTTCAATACACATATATGAGATTTTAGTTCAAAAGTTTGAGGCTGAGTAAAATATTATACAGGCGTCCCAAAACTCAACGTCAAGCGGGCACTGGGCGACAGGCTGGCTTAAGACAGCTCTGAAAAAAATTAAAAAAGAAAATCACACACACACAGGGTGACAGGATTTAACTTCATTATGAAAATGCTGTTAAGCGACACCCTAGACCGCATTTTTAGGTGTCGTGACTACAAATTTCGTAATCTTGGGGTGATTTTTATGGTGATGTGACCTTAAATGTTTCTGCTATCAATTGCAACTATAAGCCCAGCCATGAAAACATGCAAACATAAGGGATGTTAAGAGATAATCACTTATTTTTGCTTCTGAAATGTTAGGGAAAATGGGTTTTCGTCTTGGCTTGTTGCCAAGAAACAGTTTTGATTTCTGTCAACACTGTTTCATTCTCTTTATTAAATATTTATCACTATTGTGAAAGTGCATGTAGACGTAAAAACACGTATGCAACAGACTGCACCTTCGTTGTACTGACGAGGGCAGGTGGCTGAAACGTGTTTTCAACCACTTCGGTTCTAATTGTTACGAAAGACGAAAACCCATTGTCCTTAACATTTTAGAAGCCAAAATAAGTGAGTTTCTTTTAACATCTCTTATGTTTGCATGTTATATTGTTGTCAAATTGTATCCATGGCTTGTTTGCAAGAAACAGTTTTGACTTCTGTCAGCCACCAGAAACTACAATCAAAGTGTTCGAGACAACAGTGTGGTCAAGCATTTCCATCTACGTATCTACGTCCACAATCGTAATTACCTCAATAGGCGTTGTTTCGATTCTTAGTTTATCAGTTATGTCGGCTCGATAAAGGTGAATGTCATTCACCGAAACGTTGCCAAATAATATTTGCAAATTATATTTGTGCTTCATTATTCTACTTCAAATTGTTTAATCCTCGATATTTCGCGAACATTTCGAATGCATCTTCGGGAGCAGAACAGAAAACACGTTCAAATAGACGAACAAGCAAAAACAGTACAATTGCTCACTGAATCTAAAAATGTTAAATATTCCAAAAAGGAAAACAAGAATACCATAACACAAGACGTCAGTTGTAAAATAAAATCGGCGAGACACTAAACGTAAACAATCAAAATTGTTCGTTTTCCTGTCTGAAAACGTCATCTATCACAGCAGATGCTATATGTTGAAAAATATTCTGACAAGCATTCGCGGAGCGTCTGAAAAATCTCTAAGAATTACCCAATACAGTTTAGTGATGAAATAATAATCTCAAGGAAATTATGCTGAAATACATGAACGAATGAACTGAACAATCATGAATAACAAGCAAATGAATATCAACAAACAGCCTATTAAACAAAATTAGATCACCAAACTGCTATTCATTTATCAAATGGAAAACATTATTGTAAATATTGCTCAGTCCCTCAGTGTCCGCCTTAAAGTTAACGGTATTTTCTTTCCTTCCAATGTGCTACGATCTAATATTTCTGGGTTATTTAAATTAGGGTGATAGCCCGTGTCAACATGGTGTGCTGCTAAAGCGCAGGACCTCCCCAATCTTGCAATCGCTCTTATGCTGAGTTATACCAAAGAATATCTACATACTGAACAAGAAGCGTCACTCCCACGTAAAATTCGTATCGAATTTTTAGTGCGCAGGTTCACCAAATAAAACAGATTGACATAAACAGCTGATGTCGCACCAATAAGAAATAAAATTTAACTATGGCGCTAAAACACCTTTAAAACTTGCCAGGGCCGGATTTAACGGGACGACGGAAATATGTCCAAAGTTACGTGAGATTAATGGTTCTTCTTCGTTCAAAACTTATTGTGTTAATCAGAAACACAACAAGCCCTTCTTTATTCGTGAGATTTCGTCAGAGAAAGTCAAATGTTGAACAACGCGAACCATTACCAACAGACTGTAAAATAATTCTGTCGAAACAGCAGAATCATGTTCTGGTGCTGAATTGAAACGAAGACGAATAGTTTGGGATGATATTTTTCGAATGAAACGACAACAATAGCCTAAAACTCGTTGTATCTTTACCAATGACGAAAAACGATCCATCAATGATAAAACGACATTTTCGTCCACTTGTACGGTCAATACATAACGTCGTTCTCCAGTTAAGGCTTCATCAGAAATGGAAGAACCATAGGGCGATACAATCTGTATTGGAGACGATAACCATAAAGGTCCCGCCCACCATAGGGTATTGGTTAAAATATCCGAAGGAAGAGCACCTCGAGAAGCAATGTCAGCAGGATTCTGCTTTCCATCTACGTGATGCCAGTTGGATGGATTAACTTCATTCTGAATATTTGCAACCCGATTACTCACGAAAGTTGTCCAACGATAAGATGGAGACCGAATCCAATCTAAACAAACCCTGGAATCCGACCAAGCGGAAACCTCACTAATTTCAACATAACCAACATAGGTGGAACAAACAAACGAAATCAAATCTGCCAAAAGAACAGCACCGCACAATTCGAGTCGAGGAATGGACACACGTTAAGGGATGCCACTCTTGATTTGGCACATACCATAGTAATCTTAAAGCAGCCTGAGGGATCTTGAAATCTCAGATAAACTTCTGCTGCATAACCACTTTTATTCGTGTTTGCTTCTTGACTTATAAAATGAAATTATTTTTGTTCAAATACAAATAAGAAATGGAAAATTGAGAAACCGGTGCTAATTCAGAAACAAACAATGATAACTGAATTCTGTCTTCACCAATAGAATTTTCTTGAAAATCGAGCTCAAGAGACCTAAGATCCTCTTTCTGTATGCGTGATATTTTACATAGTTGTCGTACAAACACATCGAAGTTGTTCCACTCTACATATGATGTACATATGATGTATAATGTATGATCATTATCATGCCCAACAATATTTGCTCATAGTTGTGTCACAAACGCACTTCAGATAATTTTTCATTGTCTACGAATATTCTCTTTTCTTTGAAATGCATCCTACTCATCGTATTTCATAACAAAAAGTTATGAGATACTATTCGGAAGATATGCATGGACGAGCGCCGACAAAAAGAGATTATATGTTCAATATTTCCCCATACTAGTATGTTCGTTTCGGAGCGCGTTCACAGGGATGGTTAAAAAAAATATGGTAACCGTCTCGTCATGTTTAGAGAATTGAAGTTTTATACTAACGGAAAATGTGAAGGACGTGAAGAATTATTCGGTCATTCATGCGATTAATTCGTATTGATTGAATTCGATTTTGGAGTTTGTTCCTGAGAATCCCATTGACCACATTCTTACTTATTACTTTTACCTGGTCAGGAACTAATTTCTTCATCATGAAAAAATATTAAACAACAAACTGATCTAGAAAATATATGTAATCATTCATATTTGAGGAGATTTAGAGAAGAAATAAAAAATAATGAATAGAAAATCTGTCTGAACCAAATATAGTTTTAAAAGAAAATGGAATGTTTTACAAATTTGATACACCTGTTGATTTTTTGGAAAAACAATAGGACTGGTGATACTGATTTCCTTTCCTATTTTTTCTATATGTAAGTAATATCTAATTATGATTTAAGGTTCAAAGTACTGAACTTCCTTTCAATACACATATATGAGATTTTAGTTCAAAAGTTTGAGGCTGAGTAAAATATTATACAGGCGTCCCAAAACTCAACGTCAAGCGGGCACTGGGCGACAGGCTGGCTTAAGACAGCTCTGAAAAAAATTAAAAAAGAAAATCACACACACACAGGGTGACAGGATTTAACTTCATTATGAAAATGCTGTTAAGCGACACCCTAGACCGCATTTTTAGGTGTCGTGACTACAAATTTCGTAATCTTGGGGTGATTTTTATGGTGATGTGACCTTAAATGTTTCTGCTATCAATTGCAACTATAAGCCCAGCCATGAAAACATGCAAACATAAGGGATGTTAAGAGATAATCACTTATTTTTGCTTCTGAAATGTTAGGGAAAATGGGTTTTCGTCTTGGCTTGTTGCCAAGAAACAGTTTTGATTTCTGTCAACACTGTTTCATTCTCTTTATTAAATATTTATCACTATTGTGAAAGTGCATGTAGACGTAAAAACACGTATGCAACAGACTGCACCTTCGTTGTACTGACGAGGGCAGGTGGCTGAAACGTGTTTTCAACCACTTCGGTTCTAATTGTTACGAAAGACGAAAACCCATTGTCCTTAACATTTTAGAAGCCAAAATAAGTGAGTTTCTTTTAACATCTCTTATGTTTGCATGTTATATTGTTGTCAAATTGTATCCATGGCTTGTTTGCAAGAAACAGTTTTGACTTCTGTCAGCCACCAGAAACTACAATCAAAGTGTTCGAGACAACAGTGTGGTCAAGCATTTCCATCTACGTATCTACGTCCACAATCGTAATTACCTCAATAGGCGTTGTTTCGATTCTTAGTTTATCAGTTATGTCGGCTCGATAAAGGTGAATGTCATTCACCGAAACGTTGCCAATAATATTTGCAAATTATATTTGTGCTTCATTATTCTACTTCAAATTGTTTAATCCTCGATATTTCGCGAACATTTCGAATGCATCTTCGGGAGCAGAACAGAAAACACGTTCAAATAGACGAACAAGCAAAAACAGTACAATTGCTCACTGAATCTAAAATGTTAAATATTCCAAAAGGAAAACAAGAATACCATAACACAAGACGTCAGTTGTAAAATAAAATCGGCGAGACACTAAACGTAAACAATCAAAATTGTTCGTTTTCCTGTCTGAAAACGTCATCTATCACAGCAGATGCTATATGTTGAAAAATATTCTGACAAGCATTCGCGGAGCGTCTGAAAAATCTCTAAGAATTACCCAATACAGTTTAGTGATGAAATAATAATCTCAAGGAAATTATGCTGAAATACATGAACGAATGAACTGAACAATCATGAATAACAAGCAAATGAATATCAACAAACAGCCTATTAAACAAAATTAGATCACCAAACTGCTATTCATTTATCAAATGGAAAACATTATTGTAAATATTGCTCAGTCCCTCAGTGTCCGCCTTAAAGTTAACGGTATTTTCTTTCCTTCCAATGTGCTACGATCTAATATTTCTGGGTTATTTAAATTAGGGTGATAGCCCGTGTCAACATGGTGTGCTGCTAAAGCGCAGGACCTCCCCAATCTTGCAATCGCTCTTATGCTGAGTTATACCAAAGAATATCTACATACTGAACAAGAAGCGTCACTCCACGTAAAATTCGTATCGAATTTTTAGTGCGCAGGGTCACCAAATAAAACAGATTGACATAAACAGCTGATGTCGCACCAATAAGAAATAAAATTTAACTATGGCGCTAAAACACCTTTAAAACTTGCCAGGGCCGGATTTAACGGGACGACGGAAATATGTCCAAAGTTACGTGAGATTAATGGTTCTTCTTCGTTCAAAACTTATTGTGTTAATCAGAAACACAACAAGCCCTTCTTTATTCGTGAGATTTCGTCAGATAAAGTCAAATGTTGAACAACGCGAACCATTACCAACAGACTGTAAAATAATTCTGTCGAAACAGCAAAATCATGTTCTGGTGCTGAATTGAAACGAAGACGAATAGTTTGGGATGATATTTTTCGAATGAAACGACAACAATAGCCTAAAACTCGTTGTTTCTTTACCAATGACGAAAAACGATCCATCAATGATAAAACGACATTTTCGTCCACTTGTACGGTCAATACATAACGTCGTTCTCCAGTTAAGGCTTCATCAGAAATGGAAGAACCATAGGGCGATACAATCTGTATTGAAGACGATAACCATAAAGGTCCCGCCCACCATAGGGTATTGGTTAAAATATCCGAAAGAAGAGCACCTCGAGAAGCAATGTCAGCAGGATTCTGCTTTCCATCTACGTGATGCCAGTTGGATGGATTAACTTCATTCTGAATATCTGCAACCCGATTACTCACGAAAGTTGTCCAACGATAAGATGGAGACCGAATCCAATCTAAACAAACCCTGGAATCCGACCAAGCGGAAACCTCACTAATTTCAACATAACCAACATAGGTGGAAGAAACAAACGAAATCAAATCTGCCAAAAGAACAGCACCGCACAATTCGAGTCGAGGAATGGACACACGTTTAAGGGATGCCACTCTTGATTTGGCACATACCATAGTAATCTTAAAGCAGCCTGAGGGATCTTGAAATCTCAGATAAACTTCTGCTGCATAACCACTTTTACTACTGTCACAAAATCCATGAAGTTCACCAGTAGAAGTTCTGCAGCAAGATATATGTCTAGGTATACGCAAATTCGACAATAAACTCAACTCCGACTTGAATCTGATCCATCTATTAATGATCTCTTGAGGTGGAGTATCATTCCAATCAATGCCCAAGGTCCACAAATACTGCATCAGATGTTTAGAAAAAAATGTGACCGGAGCTAAAAGGCCTAGAGGATCGAAAATTCTGGACAAATCCGACAAAATACTACGCTTGGTGCACTTCACCGATAGACTTTTGACACTAAAAGAAAAGACATCACCTGGAGGACTCCAATACATCCCGAGAGTTTTGATAGTCGAATCTCCTTCAAAATTTATCGACTGTTGAAGGGAAAATTCTGGAATATTGTTTAAAAGACAAAGTTTATGACTAACACACTTGCGAAGTTCGAATCCTCCCCAATTTAACAAACCAATCAACTGCCGCATCATGTCACGTGCCACCTCCTCCGACTCAGCACCACCAAAGGTGTCATCGACGTAAGTAGATTCCACGATGAGTCTAACTGCTAACGAAAATCGATGACCTTCATCCCTACACAATTGACGCAGTGTTCTAAGAGCCAAAAAGGTGAAGCTGCAACCCCGTAAGTTACCGTATTCAGAAAATATTCTTGCATCGGTTCTTGCACTGAAGATCTCCAGAATATGCGTTGAAATTTCCTGTCTTTTGGGTTGATGAGAATCTGACGATACATTTGTCGATTACCTGCTGAAAACACAATCGAATGTGTACGAAAACGGAGCAACAAGACACCAATGTCTGATTGTAATTTCTTTCAAATGCATCCTACTCATCGTATTTCATAACAAAAGTTATGAGATATTCTATTCGGAAGATATGCATGGACGAGTGCCGACAAAAAGAGATTATATGTTCAATATTTCCCCATACTAGTATGTTCGTTTCGGAGCGCGTTCACAGGGACGGTTAAAAAAAATATGGTAACCGTCTCGTCATGTTTAGAGAATTGAAGTTTTATACTAACGGAAAATGTGAAGGATGTGAAGAATTATTCGGTCATTCATGCGATTAATTCTTATTGATTGAATTCGATTTTGGAGTTTGTTCCTGAGAATCCCATTGATGTTTCACCAACCACATTCTTACTTATTACTTTCACCTGGTCAGGAACTAATTTCTTCATCATGAAAAAATATTAAACAACAAACTGATCTAGAAAATATATGTAATCATTCATATTTGAGGAGATTTAGAGAAGAAATAAAAAATAATGAATAGAAAATCTGTCTGAACCAAATATAGTTTTAAAAGAAAATGGAATGTTTTACAAATTTGATACACCTGTTGATTTTTTGGAAAAACAATAGGACTGGTGATACTGATTTCCTTTCCTATTTTTTCTATATGTAAGTAATATCTAATTATGATTTAAGGTTCAAAGTACTGAACTTCCTTTCAATACATATATGAGATTTTAGTTCAAAAGTTTGAGGCTGAGTAAAATATTATACAGGCGTCCCAAAACTCAACGTCAAGCGGGCACTGGGCGACAGGCTGGCTTAAGACAGCTCTGAAAAAAATTAAAAAAAAAAAATCACACACACACAGGGTGACAGGATTTAACTTCATTATGAAAATGCTGTTAATCGACACCCTAGACCGCATTTTTAGGTGTCGTGACTACAAATTTCGTAATCTTGGGGTGATTTTTATGGTGATGTGACCTTAAATGTTTCTGCTATCAATTGCAACTATAAGCCCAGCCATGAAAACATGAAACATAAGGGATGTTAAGAGATAATCACTTATTTTTGCTTCTGAAATGTTAGGGAAAATGGGTTTTCGTCTTGGCTTGTTGCCAAGAAACAGTTTTGATTTCTGTCAACACTGTTTCATTCTCTTTATTAAATATTTATCACTATTGTGAAAGTGCATGTAGACGTAAAAACACGTATGCAACAGACTGCACCTTCGTTGTACTGACGAGGGCAGGTGACTGAAACGTGTTTTCAACCACTTCGGTTCTAATTGTTACGAAAGAACAGGCATATTTTTACGTTTCTTTGAAAATAATAAAATATAATTCATTACGAAAAGTATGAAGTCGAATTAATTCCTAAATTTATATTTATAAAGCCACTGTGGTGTTTTAAAAAAAAAATGCAACTGGCGGTCAAAAGGTCGTAGAAGATTTCTTGAAGGGTCAAATTCTTTATTTCAATAACTATTTTCATTCGCGAGAAAAT
Source organism: Novius pumilus (assembly GCA_020654155.1). Lineage (NCBI taxonomy): Eukaryota > Metazoa > Arthropoda > Insecta > Coleoptera > Coccinellidae > Novius > Novius pumilus. The sequence goes on along the minus strand of JAIFOV010000510.1, from coordinate 5,173 downwards.
GGAACCTCTGAATATCAAAATAAACCGCTTTGTTTATGGAAAAAAAGGTACCTTTTTTCCATGTTATGAAAAGTAGACTTCTCCGCATTTTCTAGTCTGAAACTTTTCAGTACAGTGAAATATAGGTCCTCTTCTATAATACTCAATAAAAAAAATGGAAAAATATTGCGGACAACTAGCACGTTTCCCTGTGGAAAAGGCAGTTTTTATAAACAAATTACTATATCTCGTGAATGATGAATGTGATAATTTTTGTTTCCATGTAGTTCAAATTGATGCTATAAGAGCTTTATTCTGAGATAATAAAAAATTTCAAGAAAAAATTGGCGTCGTAAATCACGTTTGCAAAAAACGCCTGTTTTGAGCAGTTTTTTGCAGTTTTCTTGTTAACCGTTCGCCCAAATTAAACAAAACCTAATTCAAATGGAAGGTATTCTTAGTATCTAAAACATTTGTTCGAAGACATTTTCAATAAAATCAATACTTCAAAATTTAGAAGCGAAAACGTGTGATTTCGAAACTTGGAATTGCACCCCCACCCCCTAGGAAGCTCGATAGCAGTCCTTATGGAAACCTCATATTACACTCACTACCACCAACAACTTCTACTTTTTTAAAGTGTGGGACTCCCTGGAGGACGACCATCCCCCACCCCCATCCAGGACATCATTCCTGAATGGGCGCAGGACACATCCGTCAACCAGGTTTACCCACTAAAAACCCTCCGTGACCCCGCCTCCATTCGACCAGATGTTCGGTCTCCTGAAGGCAGGGCCATCCACCGTGCATTGCGGGGTTGCCTTGCCGACCTTGATTAGATCTTATCATAAGGCAACCCCCTAGCACAACACCTCCCAACTATCCACCATCAAACCGATCCCCTTCCCCACCAGATCCTGAGACTCCCTTCCCACGATCCCACGTACGCATGCCTTCCTTATTCCTAGCTTGTTCCAGAGCCTTCCTAAACAGATGACATCTTCCTGATCCCACCCTGTGTCCATCCTGTCCACACTGCAAACACTTCTCAGTCTCCTTGCAGTCCCTTATGAAATGTCCGTCCTGGCCGCACCTGTAACAGGATTGGCGCCTATTCGGGCCCTTACATCCTCTCGCCTCGTGACCAAACTCCCTACAATTTCCGCAACGATTCACCCTCACCCTACTTACTACCCTGCAAAGGCTAAACCCTATCCTCAGGTATCTCTTCTCACCCAACAAACCAGCAACCTCTTCATCCGTCCTAACAACCACCGATTTTGTTCCATCCTTCTGCTCCCTCAGCTTTCCCACTGTCAACGCCTCCTCATCACATCCCAACGCTGTTGTCAACTCCTGAGCCACCTCCTCGTCCGTAGTCGCCAGATCCAATCCCGAGATCACAAAAGTTCCTCCCTCGTTGAATCCCCTGGTCTCTATATTCAATCCAGTATCCAAACCCTTAACCCCATCCAACACTTCCTTACATCCTTTTTCGTCTCTCCCATCCGCCACTACGAGCAATCGTCCATCCCTTGCCGTTCTGACCCCGCTTACGACCTTTGCAACAACCTCCCATCCATCCTCGATCTAATTTCCCTCACTAAATCCTGACTACTCCGCGTATCCGAGCTGATAATTATAGCCGCCCTCTTACCACCATCCGCCATAGGGTCAACTTCGTCTCTCATTGGGATATGGAACTGTATCGTATTCTTCCATGCACCAAAGATCACCGATAACATCCTAACAAAATGTCTATTGCTAACATGGTTCCATTTATGAAACACCAGCGCTTCAGTACCATCCAACTCGTGTTCTATCCTCTTCAGACACTCCCGGAGATCCTTTTCCCCTTTCCCGACACAAAGCTTCAAAATTTTCCTGTTCGTTTCAACCTTTCCAACCCGAGTCCTCTGCTCCAAAACTTCAAAATCTCCCTTCCCCACCATCAACTCCGGGAAACGGTCCTTAAACAATCTCTGGATTCCTCTCTCCATTTCCTTATCCTCCATTGTCACCATCACCACCTTAACTTTCTCGTCCGGTTCCTCTATCGGACTCCCCCTCTTTATCGTTATCCTGTCCGTAACTTCCCTAGCCCAGGTTTTTCCCTTGCTCCTTTCCCATTCCTCGAATGTTGCCACCTCTACCCAGGAGGTAATCGATTCTTCGCTCGTTTGTGTACTGCCGTCCCTTGATTCCACTTCCCTTCGTCCCGTCCTCAATCTCTCCTCATACATTTTCACCAAATCCGCTCTTTCCGAAACCATTTCCACAACCCTATCTGCGTTCCGCTGACTACGATTAAACTCTCCAATAAGTTCCGCAACATTCAACGACTCAATCTCTCGGTACAGACCTTCTGTCAACAATTCCTTATCTTCAGCATACTTACATTCTCGGAGCAATTTCACCGTCCTAGCTATACTCTTAAGGTCTTGCATGGCCTTCGTTCCTCTTTCTGTGACTGGTAAAACCTTACATTCCTCGTATCGCTCGCTTTTCCTCTGGAGTTCCTTCACTTCCTTCCTTAAGCAACCAGTTCTCTAGCACAAAGAGCCTACAGTGAAATATAGGTCCTCTTCTATAATACTCAATAAAAAAAATGGAAAAATATTGCGGACAACTAGCACGTTTCCCTGTGGAAAAGGCAGATTTTTATAAACAAATTACTATATCTCGTGAACGATGAATGTAATAATTTTTGTTTCCATGTAGTTCAAATTGATGCTATAAGAGCTTTATTTTGAGATGATAAAAAATTTCAAGAAAAAATTGGCGTCGTAAATCACGTTTGCAAAAAACGCCTGTTTTGAGCAGTTTTTTGCAGTTTTCTTGTTAACCGTTCGCCCAAATTAAACGAAACCTAATTCAAATGGAAGGTATTCTTAGTATCTAAAACATTTGTTCGAAGACATTTTCAATAAAATCAATACTTCAAAATTTAGAAGCGAAAACGTGTGATTTCGAAACTTTGAATAGCACCCCCACCCCCTAGGAAGCTCGATAGCAGTCCTTATGGAAACCTCATATTATACTCACTACCACCAACAACTTCTACTATGTCGCTACCTGTAATTAATTTTTTCCATGAAATTTCTCTATTGACTGGACTAAACGACTAACTAAATGGTGCGGTACGCTAACAAAACGCCATAAACTGCATATGGTTATCAAAAAACAAGAATGAGTGAGTACTCAACAGGGAGTTTGACATATCTGACATCCTATTCCGCAACATGATTTACAGGTACATCAAAGTAGTTTGAATGAAATATGATTTTATTCAAAATATGTTTAGGGTAACCGTTGTTAAAGAAAATATGAAACAACTTTAAATTTTGCCTCGAGGAATATATCGTCGCTTATGTTCCAAATTCTGTTTTTCATAGCTTTTATAGTGTTGAACCTGTATCTGTTAGGGTGATCTGAGAAATAATAATTATGAAACGGCCTGACGAAGTTGGTTTCTGGCACCAATCAAGGATAATATTATCCTCCAATGTTCTGATCAACCCAGTGTCAAGGAAGGAAATATTGCCGTCGTCCTCCAACTCCATTATTGTGAATTGCAGTCGCTCATTAAATGCATTAAATAAACCTAACCAAGTGTCCAAGGGAACACAGGTTATGATGTCATCAACGTATTTGTACCTAAACGGTAATTCGAAAGATAAGTTCGGTATAGTGTGATCTAAGAGATAATCTAACGTTATGAAAGAAATGATAGCACTAATAGGAGAATACTTAGGCAATAAAATATTTGACTATAAAAAATATCGTTATAATTAAAATAAGTGTTTTCAAAAATGAAGGAAGTCAACTTCTTCACATTTGACTTCGAAAGGCTCGTATGTGAAATTATGTTGTCCCGTTTTTCTTCAATAGTCTTCATTACTAAATCCACAGGCATATTAGTAAAAACCGAAACGACATCAAGACATATCAAAACATAATTGTCTGGTAACTTTTTACCTCTAATCGAGTTCACAAAAGAAAAAGTATTTTTGAGGTTGTGCTGTGTTTCCTGGACCAGCGTCGTGAACAACTGCGAAAAGATTTTGGAGAGATTGTATATCACGGAACCAACAGAAATATTACCGGTAATGTGATGTCTTTTATCGTCATTGACGTAGTTGTTCTGACGTCGTTTATTTATTTATTACTCCGGTGTCGTCATTGTTTGATGGAACTGTTTTTGCGTTTCCTCCCTCCTGTTGAAATTTTCCGGGTGTTGGTGCATTTCGATTGTCTGCCGGATCACCTGACTGTGTCAGTCTGCAAAGTGCATCAAAGATGTCGAGATCCCTGAACAAGCTCACCACTAGCGCCAGCGAAACGTTAGGAAGTAATTCCGAACAACGTGTGTTTAACATCAAACGACGACCGCGAAAGTCTAAACCAATTTATTCCACGTAAGTGAATTGCCTTAAAGGGTTGTAATCTTTCAAATAAACTTTTCAATAAAATGAAAAAAGACCTCTTCTTTCCAATAACATGTTAAATATATTTGAATTTTAATAAACATCTTCTAAGGAGTAAACTCTAGTCGTGCGTCGGAGAGGACACCCACAATGTTTTTATTATTTTATTGATTTATAGTTACTAATAGGAATATTATAAGGTTTTTTTTGCATTATTCAACGGCAAAAAACAAGATTTACTGTTTACGCTAATATTTTGGATTTTCACACACAAACACCTACTAGAGTCTCCAGAATATAAGGAAGATAGAAAGAAAAACAACATCATTAACAATCTACAGAGAACATTAACACAAAAAAAAGACCTAATAAGATGTCTCTAGAGACACAAACCTAAATGTAACATTGTATTGTTCTCTTGCTAATATATGTAGAATATATGCTACTGATATGTGAAACGTTCTCGAAAAAACACATACCGACAATTACTCTTTGGTAGAAACATTTCATAATTAAATTTCATACATTTTCACTTTTCTCAATACTAAATTTCATACTGTGGTGTCCACTTCTTACCTGCAACAATCAGTTTCTGTTAAATGTTCCAGAATATGATAATTATATTAATACTTATATCAACGAATTATCATTCAATGTGTTAACAATTATATCTTATTATTTAACAATTAACATATTGCAATTTGTAGTTTAAATTACATTCATGCTGTGCCAAGAAACATCGTCATCGTCTATTTAATATCTGTCAC